>JBBPBX010010576.1:0-43594 GCA_038048925.1 Garcialebias charrua
TGACCATCTGCTCATGTTCGTGCTGCTGTTTATAATGATGTTTTTCTACTACATTAGGGCTTAGTGTATTACTAGCTGATGTGATGTCTCTCTTAGTTAATCCTAGATGTTATTATTGTATTTCTCTTGCATTTGTTGTTGGATGTAACTGGGACCCTGTGTACATAATCTCGTTTTCAACACATGTACTACATGCGGTGCAAATGACAATAAATTCTCTCTGACTCTGACTCTGACTCTGGTCCTTGAGGAACACCATTCTTCCATGTTTTAGTTGTTTCCCTGCTCCAACAAACCTGACTCAGTGACTTAATTACCGGTACTTCTTCATGTTCTGCAGAAGCCTGTAAATCACCCATTTATTAAAATCAGGTGTGTTGGAGCAGAGAAACAACGAAAACATGCAGGATGGTGTTCCGCAAGGACCAGGGTTGGGAACCCCTAAAAGGGTGGAATTCAGTTTATTCCATTTCCAAAATCTAAACTGAGTCTGGAAACATGTAAAAAATGGATAAAGCCCTGTGGCCGACCTCCTGAGCAGCTGATACAAGAGCGATAAACAGGAAGTACCACGTTCATCCTCCATTTTCTGTCATAATTACATCGTATGCCTAATGGTTAAATTAAAGATTAATGCTTAAAGCTAGTTGTGCTTTGTTTTGTGTGTTTTGAATGTAGATATAGCTACGCTGCAACTTCTGGTTGCATAAGTTTAGTCTTTGTTATGATCAGTAAACTGATTTTGTACAAAGCGTTTATTATTCATTCATTCATTCATTCAACCTTTATTTAGTCAGGTAAATCTTTTGAACCTCATGGGCTCATTTACGAAAGCGACCTGCTAAAACTAAAGAACAATGAACAGCAATGGTAGAATTTCCTTAAACAATAAACAAACAAACAATAAACAATAGAAAACAAAAGAGAGAAAAAAACAAAAGAATTTTTTTTTTTTTAACAAAGTATCAAAAAACTAGCAAAACATTATAAGGTAGATGTATAAAATCAAAGACAGGAACAAATCTGCATTGGTTTTTGCCAGGATTCCAACAGATTCTGAAAACCATTTAGAGAAGTCAATTAGTCAATTATTAGGCTGTTTATTAATGTAAAGCAGAGTGCTACGTCTGTAGCATCTTAGCTAGTCGTCTGTATTGCACGCCGCTAGCTTAGCACTACTTTTTGTTGTGCTGAACTCTCTAAAATAATTATTAAATCAAGTGTTTACTTATGTAGGTAAACATAGATGTTTAATAACCTGTTAAAATACACCAGAATGCAGGAAATGGCATCTACTTTATTTTAAAATGTTCTGGGGAGGACCCCCAGACCCCATCATCAATGTGTCCCCCCAATATTATGAATGCTTCTGACGCCAATGGCCACCACGTTGTTCAAGACAAAAACCATAGTCTGCACTGGGGGGCTAAGCACCCCTACTCTAGAATCGCCCCTGCCTTGAAAGTTTCGTCCCTTACAAAACTGACTCCAAGCTGCGGTTCGACTCACATGTTGTTGTTTTTTAAACACTCGTGTAAAAACAGACGACAGCTGATGTGCTTGTCTCAAACTCCAGTCTTACTCTGTGCACTCGGAGCTGCTGAAACTCGACCATGTGGATTCAGCGTCGCAGCCGCGCTCGCCATCTTTTTCGGTCTTCTCTCTCAACACAGAGTTCTCTTTACAAACGTAGCCGTGCGCGAAGGTCATCGAGTGGTGAACAGTTGTCTTTCGCTCGCGATTAAACTCACGAGCAGCGATGTGTTTCGCCATGTTGAAAATACTAGCAAACGAGGGTCACGTGACACGTGAGTCGACCGTGCAATCTGATTGGCTAGAAAGCACGGTTGCCCCTAACAACGCAGAAGCTTTCCTCATTGACGGGTAAACGAAGTTCATTCAAGCACCCGCAAAATAAAGAAAAAGTGACTTTTTCTCGCTCCCCTCTTTGGTTGGAGTGTGTAAACGCAGCAGAATACGAGCGATTCGAGTCAGGGATAAAAACGGGTTTATCTTTCGTTTAAAAAAGTGGTCAATGTAACTAGCGCGTGCTTCAACACCACACTCGGACACTAGCAAAGTTAATGGCGCGTGACCGAGTGTCAGTTATCTTCCTAAACACCGTCAACATGCCAATATATATATACTGTATACAGTATATAAATAACACCGACTTTCACAATAGGGCTTTCAAAACTTTACAGATACAATTAATCCTCACCGCCTGGGTTTTTACTTATTTTGTATTTTAACAGCAGCTTTGTGCGCATGCGTCGTTTGTGCGTGCTTCATCATTCAGTTACAAACCGACCTGTAAAGGAGAACACTGCGAACCGAGCCAAATGCGTTCCAGTTGTCCTCGGAGGTCGTAATTACGAGCTTCCGAGCAGTAAAAATCAACTGGAACGCCTCCTCAGGTCGTAATTACAACTCGTGGACTCGGTCTCGCTGCACCGTACCCGAGTTCGCCGAGATCATCGTTTCAAGATGGCTGCTCCTCGCATCAACAGTGAGTGAAAGAGTTACTTTTTACTCTTTTTCGCTGTTCTTTGTGGTTTACTCAGCCGTAACTTCACATTAACGCATTCAGGCACTGTAGTTCTTTACAGTAATGATAATGATATGTTTAAACAGCCGCTGTGCGTCGACAACGGCTCGCTAAACGGCTGTGAGGCGGCATTGTTGTTGTTTAGCACAGTACTCGTTTTAGCTGTTCAGCGTTCATTGTTTATCATTAACTCAGTAACACATGTCGTACTTTACAGTGATTATTATACAATAAGTCGCCTAATAATTAGAGGGTGTTTCTAAGCGGTTTGTGTTTTCTAAAGAACGTGATTGTTGTCGTGTTGATGATGTAGCTGCGTCGGAGACCTGCAACCTCGTTGTTCTTTGTTCACCTTTACATGTGTTTTTAGCTAGTAAACTAATGTTTTGCACCATAAACTGTTTTTAAAAGGTCTATCAAGATTTATCTTGGCTTGTCAGGGTGGGAATCCAGTTTAACATGATCAATTATTTAGTTAAAAAAAATGCAAAACTTGAAACCCAAACCATCCTTTCAATCCACAGCTGTGTGTGTCTGTGTGTGTGTCTGTGTTGGGGGTGTGTGTGTGTGAGAGAGTGAAAATCAACCTTATTTATAATTATTGTGGGTTAGTTTTGTGAGTTACTGCTATGATGTGATTTGTTGTTAACCATGTGTACAGTATATTTCTTTGCTACGGTGGCCGAGGGGTGCAAACGCGCTGCAAAAAGAAAACAGCGCTCCAAAAGTTGAAACACGCATCAAAATGAAAACAACAGCGTTACAAAAGTTGAAACACGCATCAAAATGAAAACAACAGCGTTCCAAAAGTTGAAACACGCATCAAAATGAAAACAGCAGCGTTCCAAAAGTTGAAACACGCAACAAAATGAAAACAGCAGCTTTCCAAAAGTTGAAACACGCATCAAAATGAAAACAGCGCTCCAACAGATGAGGCGCACTGCAAAAGATAAGTCGCGCTCCCAAAAGAGGACGACCTGCAAATACAGAACGAGCTGCAAATAGAAAAGCCACAACGGAAGTGCTCCAGACCACTAGGGGCAGTCGAACAAAGAACAAATCATAAGCATATTATAGTTTTCGGAATGGCAATAGTTATTTGTGTATTTTAACTTATTTATTACTGAAGAATGTTTTACACATCGAAACTATCCGTTGTATTTGTTTTAATACTGTGCGATAGAGGGGTGACGTATTGATGCTTGGTTGGCTTAGTGGTCTAACACATTGCCTCGAATGTGGGAGACCTGGGTTCGATTCCCGGTCTCGGAAATTTTTGTGGTATTAATTTCTTTTTTTTTTTTAAAGCCTTTTGTTTTGGATAAATCGGGTGGAATAGATAAATACATCTACATGTTTATTCTTTGTTGTTGCTTGGTTTATGTTGGTGGCTAGAGTTTTAGTTTGTTTTAGGCAGCAGGCGTGGGGAGGAGGTTGGGGGTTGTCACGCCTCCTCCAGCAACAACCTAAAACAAGCTAAAAGTCTTGCCAACAACATAAACTAAGCAACAACAAATAATAAACATGTAGATCTATTTATCTATTCCATCCGATTTATCCAAAACAAAAGGCTTAAAAAAAAAATTAATACCACAAAAGTTTCCGAGACCGGGAATCGAACCCAGATCTCCCACATTCGAGGCAATGTGTTAGACCACTAAGCCAACCAAGCATCAATACGTCACCCTCTATCGCACAGTATTAAAACAAATACAATGGGATAGTTTCGATGTGTAAAACATTCTTCAGTAATAAATAAGTTAAAATACACAAATAACTATTGCCATTCCGAAAACTATAATATGCTTTATGATTTGTTCTTTGTTCGACTGCCCCTAGTGGTCTGGAGCACTTCCGTTGTGGCTTTTCTATTTGCAGCTCGTTCTGTATTTGCAGGTCGTCCTCTTTTGGGAGCGCGACTTATCTTTTGCAGTGCGCCTCATCTGTTGGAGCGCTGTTTTCATTTTGATGCGTGTTTCAACTTTTGGAACGCTGTTGTTTTCATTTTGATGCGTGTTTCAACTTTTGGAACGCTGTTGTTTTCATTTTGATGCGTGTTTCAACTTTTGGAACGCTGTTGTTTTCATTTTGATGCGTGTTTCAACTTTTGGAACGCCGTTTTCTTTTTGCAGCGTGCTGTTCTGTTTTTGCTGCGCGTTTGCACCCCTCGGCCACCGTACTTTGCAGTTTATGTCAACATGAAGATGAACATGTTCCTGGACCCGAGCAGACAAACCTGTTTCCCTGGTCCCTTGTTCCAGAGGAATGGTGACTCCTTGACATCTTTTATTGATGAAAATTGAACTGTACAAGTCCAGTTACTGCAACTCAACGACTCTACAGCAGGTTACCTGTGCCTTGTTGTCATACGTTATTAAAAACAATTTGAAATAACAAATGCACAAATTCTTGTCTTACTTCACAATAAGTGTGGTTTTTCAGTAGAATAAAGGAAAGCAGGTAATGAAAAGAAACTACTTAGAATGAAAGTAAATTCAGTGTAAAAGAGGAACACCTCTGGTATTCAAACACGACAATTTGTCATGATGCACTGCAGTTTTTCATCAATATTTTTGGAAACCGATGTACTTGCAGAGAAACTAGTGCTCTCATGTTCTCATCGGGCAGAGTTTTAAAATTACTACATAGAAATGCTTTATTTAAGCACTGACTTTTAAGCAGGTGTTATTGTTGTGGGAAACTAAGTTTTGCAGCTGGTTTTTGAAGCTGTAAAATGTGTTTACCTATACCAGCTTATGTTTTTGGCGTGGTTTATCCACACAGATATAAATGACAGCGAGAGAGTGGCATGTCAGATAAACACATTTAATCAAAACAGCACTATAACAACACTAGAACATTTTTTGACAAGCTAATACAAGTACAGCATCCACACATCACAGTAACGAGTAATTTAGTCATTTTCATCCTGCCTTGGACAGCTGTTTGGGTGATCCTGGCACACTGGTGAAGCCCCAATGCAGAGGTTATGCAGAAGGCAGGCTGCCATGATGACAATCATCACCACAGCATCAATTCATTAGGCCAGGGGATGAAGGTGTGTCCCATTGTGCAACATGGCCTTCAGTACTTCCATGATGATCCTGTGTGCTGAGGACTGCGAGACATCAGGACCTTCTTTTCTACAGGGACTGGTGCTGCACCTTGACACTGCTCCTTTCTCCTGCAGCTGCATCATTACAGATGTGAACTGGGTCTTGTTGACTCTGAAATGACGGCGACGCACAAACTTGTTGTCATCCATGTTCAGCATCACCTCCCATAGTCTTCATGATTATTCCATGTGTCCGTAGGTTTGTGTGTATCAGCAGCATCCTAAAATACAAAGAAATTAAATTGTTTTGTTACTATGGACCATATGAGTCTGAAATAAAGTTTTGATTGATTGAAGTTTAATAACAATTTTAACAATAAACCGTAAAAACGTCTGCTAATGGATTGAGGTAGTAAAAAGAAAAGAAAAACAATGTTCAGCACTTTCTGACTTTATTTATCTAATGATAACTTCTGTACTGCTGCTATAATCCTAAAAGAGATCGAATTAAAACTATAAAGTAGATGTAAGAGCCTCAAGACCATAATTAACAAAAATAAGCTTATTTATAAATAAATAAAAACTACTGGTTAAAACAACATACCTGGTTAACATTTCAAGAGCCTCAGAATTGCTTTTCAACTTCGCTGCTGGTCTGGAAACCTTTTTATAATCCAACAAAGCAAGAACAACAACAGCTTTGTAGCGGGCGTCCATCTTGTTTTCGTCATCGTGCCGACAAGCTAACTGGAACGCATTTATCTCGGTGATGACGTCATTCCAGGTTGATAATTTCGACCTCCGAGGCAACTGGAACGCAGCAAAGTCGTCCAAGTTGTTCTTTGAAAACGAGTTCCCGTCCACACGAAGATGAAACATCGTTTGTCTCATGCTGTCGCTGACGTGCACATGTATTCATAAATAAAGAATCTGAATCTTTAAAAAGCTTTCATATTGTGACGGATCCGCCGAACAGGTGTTACACATAATTCTGTGACCTATCAAATTCACCAGTCCAGTTTGAGTGGGTCTGTGTAGTTTCTGCGCCCCGTGCTATATCTGAGCTCAGTGAGCTGCTACAAACTCCGTTCCCCGTCCGGAAGTAGCGGAACTGCGTTTTGAGGGCGGAGCCTAAGTTCTGTGGTTCTTCTCGCTCAGCAAGATCAAACAGACCGTCACTGGTGACGTCCTTTGATGTTATCGGTGACGTCATCAACAGCGTTGTTTATGTGACGCCTTGGAAAGCTTTGATCTAAAGCTCATAAATAGACGACCCCAGTGTGTCCCAAACTTATTCCGCAATTTTTTTTGCAAAGAGCACTGGTTTAAGTGTACTTCTGCCAATTGTCTTCAAGCTAGTTTCAGATTTAAATTAGATTGAATTTCAATTGCCAAACAACGGGATTCCTTCAACTGGAGCAAAGGGTCTTCGCAGTCCACAGACGCTCGTCACAGCACCACTGCCATGGATGAGATACGGGAACGTTTTCCTTCGAGCGAAGAAATGAAGGGCCTTCGGGTAGCAGCCTGGGTTAGGGACCATTGGAAAAGTGAAACCGACGAATTAAAAACGTCAGAGGTAGAAATTAAGGCGTTAACAAAGAAGGCAAGTCAAGATGAAACAGACGTCAATACGCAGAAAAGCACAAAGTCTGATCTTGAAAAGACAAATCTGGATCTTCAAGAAGAACTGATGTGCGAAAAGAGGACTCAAAAATACCTTGAGTTGGAAAGTCAGATAAAAAGTAAAAAAGACTTCATAAAAACGTCAAATGTCAGAGTTAACTGGTTAATAAAGAATGTAAGAAGTCAAGTTGAAAGAGACGACCGTACGCTGAAAAGCACAAATCTTGAAAAGACAAATCTGGAACTTCAAGAAGAACTGGCGTGCTATAAGGAAAAGATGACTCAGAAGCACCTTGAGTTGGAAAGTCAGCTGAAAAGTAAAAACGACGAATTAAAAACGTCAGAGGTCAGAATTAAGGCGTTAACAGAGAAGGTAAGGGAAGTTGAAACAGACGTCTGTACGCTGAAAAGCAAAAATTCTGATCTTGAAAAGACAAATCTGGATCTTCAAGAAGAACTGGCGTGCTATCGGGAAAAGACGACTCAAAAAAACCTTGAGTTGCAAAAGCACCTAGAAATGTCGCGAGAACAGCTGAGAGAAGTCAAACGTCAGAATGCAGAGTATCTACGTTTGACCGAGGAGTTAAAAAGCTCTCTCAGTGACGCTGAGAAGCAGACTTCAGCGTTGACATCAGAAAAGATTGCCTTGAAAAGAGCAGAGGAGGAGAAGAGAGCAGCTGAAGACAAGTTTGAAGCAGCCTGTTTAAAAATTGAAGAACTGTCGCAGTTAAATTCCACATTAACAGGAATAATGGCACAGAGAGCAGATTTGTTAAAAATTAAAGACGCTGAACTGCACCAGGCAAATGGTACCATTTTGGAACATTGCAAAACCATAAAGGATCTGCATATTCAGCTGCGTGACAAAAAGAGAAACCCTCTCATCAGCCAGTACAAGCAACCCATTCTTGATTTCCAGAAGGAGAGCAAAGAAAAAGATTGCAAAATAATTCAACAAGACAATAGACTCAGTCAAGCTAACTTCAAATACAGCGAGATGACAAATAAATATGAAAGGGAACTGGAAACACAGAAGCAGAAACTCGAGAACCTCATTCAAGAACCAGACAAAGCAAAATCTAAATACAGCAGCAAACTTCATAAACTTAGAGCCAATTTTAACGTGTTGCCAAATAAATTCAATGTGGAAATGCTGAAGCAACAACACCAGAGTCCTGTGCAAGATGTGCAACACTGGTGTTTGAAAAAGACTCCGCAGATGGCAAAAGAAAGTCTTCCGCTGATTCACAAGAAAGAGCAGCCGACGAAGTTTACGACAACGAACCAACTTAAGTTAATCGACTTTGACACATAATCCTCTGACAGGCAGCACGGTGACTCTCAGCGAGCAGGTTACCTGGTTCAAATCCCGCTCCGGGGGTTCTTTCTGGCTAGAGTTTGCATGTTATCTCCGTGCATGCATGGGTTTACTCCGGGTACTCCGGTTTCCTCCCACAGAAAAAAAAAAAAAAAAGACATTGGCAAAGGATGTCTATATATCCCTGGTGGTCTAGTGGTTAGGATTCGGCGGTATCACCGCCGCGGCCCGGGTTCGATTCCCGGTCAGGGAAAACATCTTACAGTCAAAGTCAACTTTATTGTCAGATCTGCAATATGTACTGTACAGGACATACACAGGACCGAAATTGCGTTTCTCTCAGTCCCTCGGTGCAACAGTAAACATCTAAACATTGAAACACTGAAACATATAATAATAGACATAAGCATAAAATAGTAAAACTAACACTGTCCTGAGTTTTTTGCATAGTGGTATAAGAGTATGAAAATTTACACCAACTCTAAAACTAAAACATTAAACATTTAATGAACATAATACTGTCCTGAGTTTTTGCATACTAGTATAAAAAAGAGTATAAAAAGTATAACTAAAATAAACTAAAGGTTTCTAGCATTGACATTTGCAAAGTGGCAAAGCAGCGTATGAGTTAATGTACACAGTATATGTATGAGGTAGTAGTTGATGTTGTTATAGAGGCAAAAAGTGGCATATGCAGTAAGGCACATTGGGTCTCCAGACCTAAATCCAATAGAAAATCTTTGGAGGGAGCTGAAACTCAGTGTTTCACAGCAACAGCCCTATACATATACAGTATATATATATATATACACAGTATATAAACAGTATATATATACAGTATGTTACCCCAAACTTCAACACAGTAAATGATGTGCGGGACAATAATTGAGTTGTACAACAAGTACAGAGCTCTATCCTCTAACAATTTCCTAACCTTATACAGAACTGCAATTGATTTAGCTATCCTTTTCTTGACAGAATTGATATGATGTTTCCATGTCAATTTGTCATCGATAATGACCCCCAGAAACTTTATTACACTAACTGCAGATTTCCACACCATCAATATTAATTGTGACATCAGCAGATTCCTTTTTTGTACTGAATATCATATACTGTAGTTATTCTCATAGTTATGCAAATAAATATATTTACTGTATTTTCCAGCCTATAAGTCGCACCGCCCTATAAGTTGCATTGTCCAATTATGTCAAATAAATTGAAAAAAATCCATAAATATGTCGCTTCGCCCTATAAGTCGCACCTACGTCACCGCTGACGTAACGTGTCACCGGTGTTGTGCCCAAAATGGATCGACAGCCAAATGGCGGCTACAGGAGCGTGCAGGAAGGACTTTCCTTCCTGTTCAAGATTAACACTTAAAAACAATTATTTGTTTGCTGAAAATTATAGCAAAGATGTGTCTTAGCTGAACTTTTCCTTAATAAATGAACGTAATTGTGAAATGAGCTGGATTAAAAAATTAGTTTCACTACGTGCAAAACCTGCACCTGCACGGGTGGGTGGGAACGCTGCATTTCTTTAAAATTTAGCAAGATATACCCATAAAAAAAAACATTTGTTTGCTGAAAATTGTAGCTAAAGTGTTTCTGAGCTGAACTTTTCCTTAATAAATGAATATAATGGTAAAATCAGCTGAATTTAAATTGTTTCGCTACGGCGGCTCAACAAAACGAGCACGCGTGGCAACAGACATGCAGTGCAGCGAACAGACCTGCATCTCTTTGAAATTTAAAAAGATAAACACGTAAAAAAAATTGTTTGCTGAAAATTATAGCAAAAGTGTTTCTACACTACACTTTTTTGGTCAGAAAAGTGTTTCTGAGCTGAACTATTTCTTAATAAATGAATATACAGTAATGGTCAAATTAGCTGAATTTAAATCATTTCGCTACGCGGCAACAAAATGAGCATGCGCAGCAACAGACATGCAGTGCAGCGAACAGACCTGCATGACTTTTAAATGTAAAAAGATAAACACCTAAAAATATATATTTGTTAGCTGACATTATAGTAAAAGTGTGTCTCAGTTTAACTTTTCTTAATAAATGCACTTTGACGGTTAAAACATGATAAAATGAAGCAGACAAAATAAAACGGCTTTAAAATTACTACACGCTCACCCGCCCATAATGATGACAGAAACAACTATTTATTTTATGACAAGAAAGTTCATGCTCAATAATCCAGGTATCAAATCCGATCATTCTCAATCAGGTCATTTGGACAGTTTCTTTTTAGTAGAAACGTTTCACCCTCACTCCAGAGGGCTTCATCAGTCTGAGTAGTTCCAGCACACTGTTCCCTCACCAAGCAAACAACTTAAGTGGACCAACCAGTTTGCTGGAGCCAAGATGGTTTCTGGAGGCCGTCCTGTCCCTCGTCGACTCCTCCCAGGCAGGCAGCTACAGCCAAAGTGGTTCAAGACAAGAAAGTTCATGCTCAATAATCCAGGTATCAAATCTGATAATTCTCAGTCAGGTCATCTGGACAGTTTCTTTTAGTAGAAACATAAACCCTCACTCCAGAGGGCTTCATCAGTCTGAGTAGTTCCAGCACACTGTTCCCCCACCAAGTAAACAACTTAAGTGGACCAACCAGTTTGCTACTAAAAAGAAACTGTCCAGATGACCTGATTGAGAATTATCGGATATTTATTTTATGGTTTTTATTCAAAACAATTGAACTCTTCGTCTTTTGTATCGCTGGCGAAGAGTTCTGCCAGCGATTGAGGAAGGATATTCAGCGCTGCTGCGTCCTCCTCGTCTTCCTCCCCGCTGTCCGAGTCATCCTCAGCTCCAGCTGCGATCCCAGCCTTTCTGAACCCCGCCTCAATGTTTTTTTTGGTGACAGACGTCCACGCTGTGTCGATCCATCCGAGGTCTTGCTGAAAGGTGGCGTGTCGCATACGTCCCGTCGCCGTGAAGCTATGGTCACCGTCCACCATCCGCTGCTCCCAGAGACGGCGCAGAGCTGCTTTAAAGCTGCGGTTTACAGTTTACAACGGCTGCAGCACTTTGGTTAAACCTCCCGGGATGATGGCAGGAATGCTGTTGCACGCTTTTAGCTTCTCCTTAAATGCCGACGTGATGTGGGCGCGCATACTGTCCATGACCAGCAGGGCTTTTTTGGTTTTAAAAAACCCGTCCGGCCGCTTGGTGAAGCATTTAGAGAGCCACACTGCCATCATCTCTCCATCCATCCATCCCTTCTCATTCACGGCCACAACAACGCGCGGGGGAAATGAAGTGTGACTTCTCCTGTCCAGTGGTGAAGATGTTGACAGTTTTCTCACCCTTCTGGGACACACTCCGTCCCATGGGGATGTCAACGTGAGGGGCACCTCGTCCATATTAATAATATGGTCCGCAAAGGTGGGCGCCAGACCGCTAGGGAGCGCTAATGCGCTAATCCGCTTATAGCGGACCTAAACAATTTGTCAGCGTTACAGCAGATTGACTAACTTTTATAATTCATACGCAGATTTGCGCTATTTTTATTTAAAATGCAGTACCGCTAATAACTAATTATCTATCAGTAAAAACGAAAAAACTTATTTACGGGCTCTTAAACTGCTAACAGACCATATCCTGTCAGCGCTGGATGTGGTCCGTGAGCAGTCGTCACGGTTGGTTGATTTAAGAGCGGGGCCCTCCCTAAGGGGCCCTATTGGCTATTACCTGTCATGTGACAAGACATGATTGGTCAAGTTAGCAGCCACTCAGTTAGCAGCCAGTCTCTGCAGCCTTATTGCTTGTTAGATTATCACGGAAGCAAGGGAGAAACACAGAAGGACTTTACATGATAAACACGGTAAAAACAATTATTTGTTTTTAAAATTATAGCAAAGATGGGTCTTCAGCTGAACGTGTCCTTAATAAAATCACGTACTGCTCAAAACTGCAGGATTTTAAAAAGTAGGATTGCCATGAGCAACGCGCGCGGGCGGCTTTATGTAGCTCAATGAACGGATATAAAAATATATTTCATAGCTGACTTTATAGCACGAGGGTTCCTGAGCTGAACCGCTCTTTAATAATGTCACGTAGTGGTCAAATCTGCTGCATTTAAAGTAGGTTCGCTTTGACTTCTTCCAAACCTGTGCGTGCACTACGAAAATAAATTATAAAAATCGAATATAAATTCAAATAACTCCAACAGGTTACAGTCAGTACATGAACATCTTGTGATTACACTGTGTTAGTTTGGATAATATCAGTGGTGTGGTATTTGAGGTATTTGATGATATGTGTTACAAAGTACTAGGGAGAAAAAAAATAGAAGCCAGCTTGACACATTTATGTCTATAAAACATTGAATATAAATTCAAATAACTCCAACAGGTTACAGTCAGTACATGAACATCTTGTGATTACACTGTTTAGTTTGGCTAATATCAGCGGTGTGGTATTTGAGGTATTTGATGATATGTGTTACAAAGTACTAGGGAGAAAAAAAATAGAAGCTAGCTTGACACTAGCCTGGCCCTCGCCTTCCTGCACAGCTCCGCTCAATTCTCATCCCTTCACTGCACAGTCTGGGACTTCTCCCATAGACAACGATTTCTCTGGTAGATTTTTGACCGGACCAATCAGAGAACAGAAGGGGCGGAGTTTTTGGCCCCTAACCCACGCCCCCACCTGTCCCAGCGCGCATTCGCATGTTCTCATTCAAAGCGATGCAAAGCGATGCAGGACTGTTTTATATTTGACACAAATGTGTTAAATTCCCCTTCTTAATCCCTTATCTGGAGTTTTCTTTTGTTTTTTTTGGCCAAAAGTCAAGTTATCGCTCCCTCCTCCCTCCTCCTCCTCCTCCTCTCCGCTGAGTGCCACCTGTCCCAGCACGCAGCCAGAGCCAGCGAGCAGCCGCATTCTCATTCAAAGCGATGCACAGCGATGCAGGACTGCTTTATATTTGACACAAATGTGTTAAATTCCCCTTCTTAATCTCTTATCTGGAGTTTTATTTTGTTTTTTTGCCAAAAGTCAAGTGTTCGCTCCCTCCTCCTCCTCTCTCTGCGCTGAGTGCAAAGAATAAGGAAATGACTGAGGTTGTCACGAGAGAATTAAAATAGGGTTTTACGTTGCTGCCCGAGTCCCTGCATATTTTCTGGTCTTCTGGACCAGCGCTACATGGTTCTATTTAATTTTTTTCAAACGTTATAAACACAGAATATGCAGGCAGCGAGAGAAAATTCAGCAGGAGGCGGAGCAGATGTCAAGTTCGGCAGAGCTCTGAGGGGGAGGGAGCAGAATGCTTTCCCCGTTCAAAATTTTTCTAAGATCCAATGGTTTTGTTCCTCAGGCAGAGGCCACGCCTCCAGCAAGAATCGTTTCTCTATGACAGAAAGTCCAGACCCTAGTCCAAAGCGAAGGACAAGGGTCTGGTTTTAACCAGGCTAGCTTGACACATTTATGTCTATAAAACATTGAATATTAATTCAAATAACTCCAACAGCTTATAGTTAGTACATGAACATCCTGTGATTACATTCTGTTAGTAAAAAAATAAAAAACAGTTTCTGGACTAAATTAACCACATTTTTCTTTTACAGTCAACAGAAGAAAATCACCAGAATTCAACAACCTGTGTCGTCTTCTGGAGCGAAAGGTGTATTGTAGGAGATGACATCCCAAGCGAATCGGTGTTAAGAGGTAGGATAAAGGTGTATAACACTTCATGCACCGCTAGTTGGCAGTGTAGTGCAGATATTGCATAACTTGCTGGCTACCAATTGTTGAATTTAAATAGCGGTTTAGAATTTAGCTTCCCCTAATTTTCATAAGACATTAGTGCTTTTGAAATAGTGGACCTAAATAAATTAATTAGTGCTTTTGAAATAGCGGAACTAATTTTTGGATTAGCGCTGCCCAGCACTGATGATTAGAATGATCACCCCTTCTTGGCATCTTCTTATAGCTGTCCTAGGATTAGCCTGGTTAAAACCAGACCCTTGTCCTTCACTTCGCTTGAGCAGTGAAGGGAAATGAGAATTGAGCGGAGCTGTGCAGGAAGGCGAGGGCCAGGCTATCCTAGGATGGGACGTGTTGTGGTATGGTGCCATCCACTCGTGTAAGGCTGCTTTTGATACAGGTTATGAACTTATTTTACTTCAGTCATTTCACTTTTTCTTTTAAAGAATTGCACTCAGATCCAAGAAATGTCTGAAACTGACTGTATAAACACGTTTGGGTGGTCCATTAAACCAGCGCCCGTTTTGTCATTTGTTCTTTTAAACCCCATCATCACTGCTTTAAATAGTGACCCAGACTGCCCCGTTTTCTAAAGATAAAATAACAATACATGATGAGAATGATATCGTAAATGAATTTAATCAATATTTTGTAAATATTGGATCAAGCCTTGCAGCTAAAATACCAAAAGTAGATAATAATGTGTGTCATTCAATTAAAAGTTGCACCAACAGTATTTTTCTTAATGGAACTAACAAAGAGGAAATTATGAAAATGGTAAAAAATCTCTCAGACAAGAGATCTAAAGACTGGGTGGACATGGATATGATGTTCGTAAAAGAAATAATGAGTTATGTTATTGAACCGTTTACATATACTGTATATGCAATTTATCTTTTTCAACAGGAATATTTCCATGGCTCTCATGGATTTAATGGAACAAATAACTAATGCTGTCGATCATAAACAGTACTGTGTTAGTGTTTTTGTTGATCTAAAAAAAGCATTTGATACCATTGACCACACCATTCTCCTTGAAAAACTAAATAAATATGGTATTAGAGGACCAGCATTACAGTGGGTATCTAGCTATTTGAAAGATAGGAAACAGTTTGTGCAAATAAATGATGTTAGATCTGACCTCCGTGATATCACTTGTGGAGTTCCTCAGGGCTCTGTGCTTGGACCAAAGTTATTTATTTTATATGTGAATGACTTGGTAAATGTGTCAGGACTTCTTAAATGTGTTCTTTTTGCCGATGACACCACATTTTTCTGTTCGGGTAATGACATAAAACAGATTTTGGATATGATGAAAACAGAATTTATAAAAATACAAACTTGGTTTAAATTAAACAAATTATCTTTGAATTTAGATAAAACTAATTACATGATATTCAGTAACAAAAAGAGAATTGTTGATGACGATCCATTTGAAATTGAAGATGTTGTGATCTGTAAAGTGAGTGAAGTGAAGTTTCTGGGTGTTATCATTGATGACAAACTGACATGGAAACATCATGTAAATTCCATTAAAACAAAAATAGCTAGATCAATTGCAGTACTGTATAAAGTCAGGGATTTTTTAATTGATAAAGCTCTGCATATGTTGTATAACACAATCATTGCTCCACATTTAATCTATTGTATTGAGGTTTGGGGAAAAGCGTGCAAAACAATTACAAAGCCTGTTTTTATTTTACAAAAGAGAGCTGTAAGAGTAATCACCAGAAAACATTTCAGTCACCCATCAAACACCTTGTTTCTTCAGCTAAATTTATTGAAATTCCAGGAATTGGTAGAATATAGTATTTTATCAGTTATGTATAGGGCTCATAATAACACATTACCTTTAAATATCCAAAGAAATTTTATAAAAAGACAAAGTTATTACAATCTCAAAGGGACAGAGATATTCATCAAACCACAATTCAGAACCAGCTTAAAGGGACGGTCTACCTCAATTCAGGGAGTTCGATTGTGGAATGCTCTGGAGAGTGATGTTAAAAATGCAAAATCAATGTATACATTTAAGAAAAAGGTCAAAAAGGACTTGCTCAAAAACTATATATGATGTAACTTAGTGTGTTTGTGTATTACACTTATGTTGTACTTATGATGTAGCTTAGTGCGTTTGTGTATTACAGTTAGAAAAATTAAGTAGAGTTATTCATTTTGTGACGTAGTTTGTGTATTACAGTTAGAAAAATTAAGTAGAATTATTCATTTTGTGATGTAGTTTGTGTATTACAGTTAGAAAAATTAAGTAGAATTATTCATTTTGTGATGTAGTTTGTGTATTACAGTTAGGAAAATTAAGTAGAATTATTCATTTTGTGATGTAGTTTGTGTATTACAGTTAGAAAAATTAAGTAGAATTATTCATTTTGTGATGTAGTTTGTGTATTACAGTTAGAAAAATTAAGTAGAATTATTCATTTTGTGATGTAGTTTGTGTATTACAGTTAGAAAATTAAGTAGAATTATTCATTTTGTGATGTAGTTTGTGTATTACAGTTAGAAAAATTAAGTAGAATTATTCATTCTGTGATGTAGTTTGAAGGTTATCATTGGTTGAACAAACTGTGAAATAAGGGGCAGATATAATAAGATTTCATCTTCTTTCTGCTCCCTTCATTTTATCCTACTTGTATTCTTGTATCTGATGAAACTGTCTTGTATTGTTCTTTTAAAATGAATGAATAAACATCAAATCAAATCAAACAATAAATCTGTAAAAGCCACAATCCTTCAAAATCCACAACTCTGAGAGATGGATGAGCTTTTAATTTGGGATCTGAGTTCAGGAAGTGCTTTGTAGTCGCAGTTAGTACCAGGTGCCTGACTTTGGGTCAGAACACCATCAGGACCATCCATCAGTGACACGAGGCCTCCACTAGCGAGGCTCTGCAGACCATCAGCATGAAAATGGGATCTTAAGAGACAAAAATCCTGTTTAACATCAAATCATTTTGTCAGCTCCTTCTTTTATTAAATTTTGTTTATTAAATTTGTTCATTTTTTTACAAAAGAAACAATACAAGGCAATCTCATAATGATAGTGTACAAAAAGTAAAAAAATGAAAGGTGGATAACAAGGAGCTCTTTCTGTTGAACGGAAACACAGTTGTTAAACGAACGCATCGGCTTTCTGTTTTCATTGCATCTGTTCCCCTTGGGGTATCCTGAGGAAATACGGTATTTCGTTTCATTGCTATGCTGATGACTGTCAGATTTACTATCTGCCCCTAAAACCAAATATTCATGCACAATCCACCCTGTTAAAATGTATTGATGACATTAAGGCATGGATGGCTTCAAACTTTTTAAGTTTCAACAATCAGAAAATTGAAGTCATTGTGTTTAGCCCTATACTGTGTAACCTAGACTCGCTTAAGTATATCTCAAGCAGAATATGTTACAAATCTCAGGATGGTTTTAAACTCTGATTTTAATTAAAAAGATTATCTGTTCTACAAGTAAAACTTCTTCCAGTTAAAGGTACTATATGTAATTTTCTGTAGAGCGCAGCACTTAGAAATATTTTCAACAGGGAAAAGCATTCTGCTCCCTCCCCCTCAGAGCCATATATGGCTCTGTTCCCCCGTGGTCTGCTGAACTTGAGATCAGCTCCGCCTCCGCTGCATGTCCTCTCGGAGCCGTTGCATATTCTGTGTTTATATGTTAATAAAACGTTCTAAAAAAATAAAATAAAAACATGGAGCGCTGGTCCAGCACTCCAGAACACCATGAAGCAGAGCCTCGGGCAGCCACGTTGAACCCTAGTTTAATTCGCTCGTGACAATTTCATTTCCTCATTCATTCCAGTCACAGCGGAGGGAGCGGAGCGAGGAGGAAGCGATTATTTGACTTTTGGCACAAAAAAAAAAGTCCAGAAAAGGGATGAAGGGGAATTTAATACATTTGTGTCACATACAAAACAGTTTTGCATCGCTTTGCAATTCTTTGAATGAGAACGTGCCGCGGCCGCTGTGGGCTGACAGGGGGGCGGGGGGGTGGGTAGGAGCGTGAGAAGTGAGAAGCTCTGTTTTTATTGGCTGGTTAAAACTCTGTTTTTATTGGCTGGTTAAGGACGGGTCACTCTGTGTTTTTATAAATGCTGATAGAGAAGCAAGGGGACTATAGTTTTTTTCAGAGATTACTTTGTCTAACATCAGTCTGTCAGGAGATAGTGACAGAGTGAAGAAATATGTTAAAAAAATATTGTTAGAAAAGTTACAGACTGCACTACAAAACTACTGAACCTTTAAGGTAGATAGCTAAGCTTAAGTCCATTCTGTTCAGAATTTACCTTGAAAAATGAGTCCATATTTGTTACAATCCAGCTAGACCACTGTAACAAGCTTTTTGTGCCAGCCCTTGCACGTCTCCAGCTCGTCCAAAATGCTGCAGCTAGGCTCTTAACAAGGAGCTTGTAGGTTTGAGCATATTTCACCAGTTTTGTCCTCCCTTTACTAGCTCCCTGTGCATATCAGAATTGATTTAAAAATGTTTCTGTTGACCTTAATGGCCTGCACACTCATATCTCTTTGAGCTACTTCAACCTCTTTCTCAGACGCTGAGATCATCTGACCAGCTGCTTTTGATTTTTTTTTTTAACCAAAAACCAGGTTGAAGCTCAAAGCAGATCGGGCTTTAACTTTGGAACAATCTGCTCAAACACTAGACAGGCCACTTCACCCCGCTTTTAAATGTCTCCTAAAAACACCTGTATTCAATGACATTTAATACAGTGTGATCTGATTTACTATTTCAGTTTTTATTTTGAATTTTTTCTTCTTTAATTACCTGCCTTGATCTCATTAAGCACTTTGGTAAAAGCTGCTGTTTTAAATGTGCTTTATAAATGAATTTGACTTCACTTTCAGTTCAACCCACAGCCAGGGAGTAGTTGGGATGTTTGTTTATTACAGTTTTACACTCATTTCTGGAGACGTTTGGACAGAAAACACAAATTTTAAAAGGTTTACAAAACAAGCGCCACTCGATGAAGCAGAAAGGGCATGAAATAAGCCAAAAGGGTCAAAAATGGACAAAATATGGCAAAAGTTGCATCAAATAATGTATTAATCAGGAGGGTGACATAATAACGACTCACAGCAGCACAGCTATGCAAATATCATTAAACAATAAAAGCAAGTTTTTGGCATTTTCTTAATTTTAATACGTAAAGCCGACACAAAAGGAAAATATGATGTACAAAAAAGACAAACTCAATTTAAAAAAAGTAAAAACTAAAACAGCTGAAGCAATCATAAAACATTTCCCCTCCATCTGTTAAACTAAATGTATAATTTCATGGCATTTACGTCGTTTAAGATAAAAGTAAAATATATAAAAACAGACCAAGTTAGGATTTTAAAAAGGTGAGTCTGTAAACACTTCATAAAGCATTAATAATCAGTAATAAAATCTAGTTCTTACACTGAAGCAGGCTCACGTTTATAAATAATGCTTCATAAATCATTGGTAATAAAGGCATAAACCAACAATTATAAAGTATTAATAAATCGTATATAAAGGAGCTCTTATTACAAAGTGGTGCCACATTTATTTGTAAGACTTGAACGAGATTTTGGGACATAAATGTAAAAGAGCACAGCAATATACCGTACACCCAAAGGGATTACCATAAAAATACATTTCCTTTAAACTTACTTCCATTTAATAGGCTTTATTAAAATGTTTTCACAATAAAGAAATCTGACATATGTGCTGTGGTAATTACCCAAATAATTACCATTTTAAGTGAGAAAAAAAAAGAGAAAAAGCTTTACCAAGCTTTATACAAAGCTTTATCTCTTAAAATCTAGAACTCCAGTAAGATTAAAAAACTGCAAACAATATTCACTGCTTGAATATTGCTACCAGATTTCATTTCATTCCCATCACGGGTGCGTGAGGAGCTGAGCTGACATGAAACATAACACCACCCTTCGAAAGAATAAGGACGTCAACACAGAAAGAAAAAACAGACAATTTTTTAACTTTTTGATGAGAAAATTAAATCAGACACATTAAAACGATTCAAATAAATGCACTAAACACTAAATTACTGACAAATAAACTAAATAAAGCAGTGAAGAACATTAAAAATGTTATTTTCATTGTAGCCAAACAATAATTAACATAGAAACTGTGAAAAATACAAGGATATTTGATAAGTTATTTGTTTATTTTTATTTTTTTCCAAATGTACTGTTGCTGTTGTCATCATTCTTTAATTTGTAGACAGGTCTGTCTTGTAAATGCGTCCTCGAGGCTCAATGAGATTAATCCGCCTAAATAAAGGTTGAATGAATATTCTTGTGAAACAAGTGGATTTTTCCTGAGTGGCTTACAGTGGGCAGCTCAAGTTTGCCCTCTAAAGGTTTAAAAGAGAACTACATTTATTTTTTAAAACTCTTAAAAGTCATCTTTGTGGACTCTTGATGCTTGAATCCAACGGCGCTGCTCAGGGTGAATACTGAACTAAACGGCTACAGGATGAATGAGTGCAGGAGCAGCAGGAGGAGCGGGAACATCTGGAGCAGCAGGAGGAGCAGCAGCAGGAGCCTCTTTGCCTTTGTAGCCCAGCGACTGGATGTGTTTCTGCAGGTGGGAGATCCACTTCTCTTGAACAGACAGAGGTCCCTGAAACACTTCTTCACAGAACCTGAACAGCAAACAAACAAACGGGAGGAAACCAAACCTGAAAAATATTGATGTTTTCCTTCGAGGAATGCTTATCACCCGCCTCCTTTCATGCCAGTCTTCGACTCGGATCTAGAATCTGACGAGACTAGAATTTGCAGCATCTGGTGAGAAAAACCAACTTTTCTAGGGCTGGGCGATACTTTGATATATATATTTTTTTAAAATCGATATATCGTATAACGCCATTCAGCTTAAAACATCAAGATATTAATTTTTGTCCATATCGCCCAGCCCTGGGTCACACTGGATGCAGAAGTGTCCCAAATCATTTTTTATTGCCCATATGTGACCCATATGGGATTTTTTTTAATGACAGTCTGAACGTGACAACTCTGATTATTTTTCACATCTGACCCAGGTCTTTTTCACATGTGGTACTAAGTCGGATCCGTATCTGATACTTTTCAAAGTGACCTCGGCCTGCACGGTCATGTTGGTGGATCAACCCAAGTATTGATACCAACATTACATAGTTTAAAGCCTCAAATCATCATGCCTTCAACTACAGAAGTCCAGTTGCTTCATCTTTTTAATTGATTCCCCATGTCCACAATTAGACCATTTTGTATTTGGATCATCCAGATGGACACTCAAGGCTGCAGGAAAAAAATATGTCTGCCTGAAGAAAATCAACAATCAAGCTTATCTGAATCTGACTCCCCAACAGCCTTGGAAATGGGCTGACCATCAAATTTCTCCTGGGTCATGAGTAACCGAGGACAATTGCAACTGCAATCCAACTAAGGCCCTGTACACACATAGCCTGGTGTTTGAAAAACGAATATCTGCGCAAAAAAAATCTCTGTATATACATGTTCAGATATTTAAAATGTTCGTCTACATGTCCCCGTTTTTTTTACCACAGAGCGTTGTAAAGAGTATGCCCAACCCATAGGTGGCAGTGTAGTGCTGTCATAACCCTTCAAACAACCACAACTTCCTGTTATTTTTTTTCAATTTTTTTTTTCGTTTGTGTGGACAGACCGCAAGGTTGAACTACTATTAAATACCGTGTTGGAGTAGAAAGTTAATAAAACGCAGGAAAATGTCGATTGAGAATCATGTCCGACTGGGAATCATGTCAGAGCAGGTATGTTGACATTTTAGTGCTTTTTTTCCTCCGAGCATTATGGGACGTCAGCGCCGCTCCAGCTGGAGCATAAACCTCCGGTTCTGAAAGTGCACACGCAGACTCGAACGCAGAGAATTCTCAAATCTCCACTTTGGTCGGAGTTTTGTTATTATTCGTTTATAGTTACATCAACCGGAGTTCACGTGTGGATGAAAGGCCAAACCACATGATAAACTGTTCGGTTTTACTGATATCCGGCTACGTGTGTACAAGGCCTAAGTTAAGTCAGGTCCTCTGGACGGTTTCTTTTTTTTGTTGAGACGTTTCGTCCTTCATCCAAAGTACTTCATCAGTCCGAGGAGCGACAACAAACTCAGTCCCACAAGCAGCACACTCATAGGGGACCAACCAGTTTGCTGGTGATCAGATGGTTTCTGGGGCCCGCCCTCTACCCTGTCGACTCCTCTGAGGCAGCCATAGCCAAAGTGGACCTGATGAAGTCCTTTGGATGAAGGACGAAATGTCTCAACAAAAAAAGAAACTGTCCAGATGACACTGACTTAAATTTGTTGGATTTTCTACCTGGATTATTGAGCATGAGCTTTGATGTTTTGAACCACTTTGGCTATGGCTGCCTCGGAGGAGTCGACGGGGGAGAGGGCGGGCCACAGAAACCATCTTATTACCTGCAAACTGGTTGGTCCACTATGTGAGTGTGCTGCTTGTGGGACTGAGTTTGTTGTGGCTCCTCGGACCGATGAAGTCCTCTGGATGAAGGACAAAACATCTCAACAAAAACAGAAGCCGTCCAGATGACCTGAGTGAACTTTGTTGGAGTTTTTACCTGGATTATTGAGCATGAACTAAATGTTGCCAAATACAAACGTCGTGGCTGTTTCTTGACTCACCTGCACTTTAGGGAGTACATTTTCCCCACCAGTTTGACCAGAGGGGTCAGAGGCGGCTTTGGCAGCAGTGCTGGGATGCTTCCAGACCGCGGTGGATGCCGGGTTTTTTCATCCCCCGAGGACACCCCGTGTTGTGGTGCATGGACTCCTGACACAGAGGAACACAAAGGGTCATCTACTGGTATTTTTTCCTGTTTTGTTTTGTCGCGTGTCATTCCTGACCCCTTGATGTACGCACGCTGTGGTCCATCCTGCTGGCTTTGTGCTGGTGATGCTGCAGGGACGCCTTCTGGCTGCTGCTGAGCACGCTGTCGGAATCGGTGGACGGAGAACTCAAAGCAGCAGATCTCTGGGACTAACAAGAAAAAACAAACAACAGTTAGAAAAGTACTCCGTAGATTTTAGCGGACTACCTAAAGCAGAATCAAACGATCACCTTCTTGATGTACAGGTCTCCAAATCGATAGCGTCTGGTTATTTCGGCCACCTTGTTTGGGTCTCGTCGGATCAGCTCGCTGAGGAGCTCGATGGGTGATCTGGCTCCGTCCGCCCTCCATTCAAAGATGCCCAGCTGCCGGAGGTGGGCCCGGGCGTGGCTGGCCAACGCTTTGCGGTTTTCAAAGTCGAACCCACAAAGATCGCAGGAAGCCTCTGCCGTGAGCAGGAACACGAGTTACGCATTTATCAGTTCACCCAATTTCATCATTTTCATGTTGGTCACTTCAATCAGCAGCATTTTGTAATCCGTAGTTTGAAACATCCTTAGTTGGTCTCCACTTTTCTGTGTTTAGATGAGATTGCTCTTCATATTAAACCACATTATGCCAGTCTGAATGTGTCAAATCCTGTTTGAATAGTTATGACTAGGAAACGTCTTGTATCTGTGACTTTTCTTCCCTCCATTGATTACGGTGACATTATCTACATGAATGCTCCTACAAGCACCCTGCAGATGTTGGATGTTGTCTATCATGGTGCACTAAGATTGATAACTGGCTGTGATTATCAAACCCACCACTGCACCCTGTATTCACTGGTTAACTGGACATCATTAACCTCACGCAGACTCTTCCACTGGTACATTTTCATCTTTAAATCACTTCTTGGTCTGCTGCCCTCATACATCTCCTCCTACATGTCTTTGCGTGAGTGCAGCTACAGTGTGCGCTCTCAGGACATGATTACCTGCAGTGTTCCATCAGTGAGGACTGAACTTGGAAAAAGGGCCTTCTCCTACTCTGCTCCTGCTTCATGGAATATCTTACAAAAAGATCTGAAGTTCTCGGCCTTGACTTCTCTAAATGGTTTTAAGAATCTGTTGGAATCCTGGCAAAAACCAATGCAGACATGTTCCTGTTTTTGATTTTCTACATCTACTTTATAATCAGTCTGTTTTGCTACTTTGACATCTTTGTTTTAATTTGTAAAAAATAATAATAATAATAATCTGTATTTCTCTTAGGTTTGTCTATTGTTGATTGTTTAAGGAAAATCTACTGTTGCTGTTATCATTCTTTAGTCTGTAGACAGGTCTCTCTTGTAAATGAGTCCTCGAGGCTCAATGAGATCAACCTGACTAAATAAAGGTTGAATGAATGACTCGTTTCATTGAAAATCAGCAACGACATTTAGAAGAAAAAACAACAGGGTTTGTTTCCTCCCACTGTCTGTACAATGGCCCTCATGCACAAACCGTTCGTACGCACAGATTTGTTCTTATCCTGTGCGTGCGAGTGATTTAGGATCATTTGCGGCATCCAACAATGTTTTCGTATCCTAGGATTTTTTTCAGATACGAACAAAATTTACGTGTGGTCCAGACCTGTCGTATATTTTAGGAGCGTCAGTCTGCTGTCATCCAGACTGCCTTTTCTCCACTAATAACTTTATATTTCGTTATTTAGAAAATATTTTGAGTTTAAAAACAATTAAATGCAACCACACATATTGGTTTAATTAAAGCGGCTTCAACACCCCCCCCCCACCACCTTGCGCCACCCGCGCGTGACCCCCCGCGCCACTCATGTCGACCACCGTGTGCCACGCAACGCGCCCCCCGCCACGCGCCCCCCCCCGCGCCACTCATGTCGACCACCGTGTGCCACGCAACGCGCCACTGTCGGCACGGCTCCCCCACCCCGTGCCACTGTCGGCACACACACACACACACACACACACACACACACACACATAAATACACAGCGCCGCTGCAGAGACAGGGGAGAAGAAAGGCGAAACCAGCTTGTTTCATGTCATTTTTAATATAAACTGCCTGTTGACTGTGGGCGCTCACTGATGTCATCTGTATTCTGTGTGGGTCTGCGCTCAGATCCGGGGCTGACACTATGATCAAAGGCGAGTCAATTTTAATTCGCCAAACGCGTTTGTGTGTTTTCTGACGCATAAAAGCCGGAATGAATGGACACTTCCTGCTCGCGGTGGCAGGAAACTATATCCTTATATGGTGTTTTGAGGGGTGGGAATTATGTAAATAACCTCCCGCGTGCACGAGCAGGTGAATAGAACAGGTGGGATTCATCATTATTTACACAGCTCATATACACACATTTCCTGACGATAGAAGACTTTGTTGGATCTGACGTGGCATGTTCGTACGAACACTTCGTACGAACAAAAGTAGGAGACATTTAGGATAAGAATACGAACTGTTTCGTGCATGAGGGCCATTGTCTTGAGCCTTGACTGAGACCTAAAGAGTTTAGAAAGTCTAAACAATGTACAGTACAGGTAGTCCCCGACTTACGAGCGCTCTGACTTACGAGGTCCCGGACTTACGAGCATGCATCTCATTAAAAAAAAAAAAAAAAAAAAAATTTTTTTTACTTTTTTTTTTTTTTTTTTTTATAAATGAATACATGTACAGTACTGGACAGTCACCAAGCACTTAGCCTATCCTAACACAGTTTTTAAAGATGAAGGAATAAGTTGAATTGTCTCCCTTTCACATAAAGGGAGCAAGCTCCCTATGGAGCCTGCAGGGAGGAGGGAGACAATTCAACTGACTCCTTCATCTTTAAAAACTGTGTTAGGATAGGCTAAGTGCTTGGTGACTGTACAGTACTGTACATTTATCTATTTATAAATAAAAAACAATAAAAAATAAAAATACTGTATATACTGTATATTTTTAATAAATAGATAAATGTACAGTACTGTACAGTCACCAAGCACTTAGCCTATCCTAACACAGTTTTTAAAGATGAAGGAGTCAGTTGAATTGTCTCCCTCCTCCCTGCAGGCTCCATAGGGAGCTTGCTCCCTTTATGTGAAAGGGAGACAATTCAACTTATTCCTTCATCTTTAAAAACTGTGTTAGGATAGGCTAAGTGCTTGGTGACTGTCCAGTACTGTACATGTATTCATTTATAAAAAAATAAAAAAAAAAAAAAAAAAAAAAAAATAAAAAATTATTTTTTTTTTTTTTTTACTATGTGATCCTACTTACGAATTTTTGACATACGAGCGCCCCCTAGTGACGGAACTCGCTCGTAAGTCGGGGACTACCTGTAGTTTTAAAACTGAAACCAGCGGCTGATTTCAGTAACAATCACATTTGTTGTGGTTAAGTTTGCTTGTACTGACTCTGAGCTGAAGCCCTTCACATCTAAAGCCTCGGATATAGTTGACGCGTCGCATAGGGCGCGCGGCCAAAGTGACGCAATCGCGAAGTCCCCGCCCCCGCGCTTTGGCCAGCGCGTTGGTTTCGCGCGTGGTCGTGCACCTCCCAGATTTTGAAGCTCCGCAAGCCTAGCGCGCGCGCCGAATTGATTGACAGGTCGGGTGTGGACCTCACCGACAGCCTTCACGCCAGATTCTGCAGCTGTCTGCGCCGCTGTGGTCGTGGAAACGGCGTCGCGACGCATGGAGGAATGTTTTGTGACACAAAATGTATTAAATTCTCCTTCATTCCTGATCTGGAGTCGGACTTTTCTTTTGTTTTTTCGCCAAAAGTCACGTGATCGCTTTCTCCTCCGCTGACTCCATGCATTAAAGCCGCAAATAAAGACAACAGTTCAGCACGCGAGCGGAAAGCTATTTGTTTTTGTTGTGTGATTTCAAACAGTTCTTCTTCTACGGTAGTTCTTCTTCTACGGTAGATTTCTTCTTCTACACCCTTTCTTGCAACATATGCACAGGTTTTAGAGGGTACTGCCACCTGCTGGTCAGTAAAAGAACAGCACTTTGCCAAGCGCTGCCGTGCCACACTATAAACGCATGCACAGTGCGCGCGCAGCACGTGCGCTCCAGCTTGCGGACCAAAGCGCAACTATATCCGAGGCTTAAGTGGACCCCAACAACCCAACATTTGAATCTTTTAAAGAACCCGCATGGGTCATAGTTTGACATTTTCACATGTTGTGTTTGAAGCCCAGCTTGACTTACCGAGGTTTGAGCATGCAGCCTTAGATGGAGATTTATCTTTCATTGAATAATCAACAGGCCCTGCGTTGGCGTTGGAAGCTCTTTCTTGAGGCGGGAGGCTGCTCCGGGATCTCCTGGAGCCTTGAGCGCTCCACGGTGCTTTGCCTGCTGCCGACGACCTGCTGCGCGCTGGGTCTTTCCTCTCCTCACCTTGCGACATGACCGATTTGAGGAGATCGATCGGAGATGTCCTAATCGACCACGTGACACCGAGTTGCCGCAGATGGGCGCGAACGTGGCACGACAGAGCTTTGCGGGTATCGAACAGCTGACCACAGAAGTCACAAAGGACGGTTGGTGGAGACAGGACATCTGTGGAGCATTATAAACTTTGGTGCACATTCACAAACGAATAAATGTAAAAAAAATAACCAAACACAAACCGTCATTAGCGGCTTTACCTGCGTCAGAAGGCTTTTTGGAAATGGGAGCTGTAGAAACTTTCTGCATAGAAGAGCTGCTGTCGCTGCTGGACGGCTTTGGTTGAATAAAAACCTCCGTTTCCACGGGCTCAGGCTTTGGTTTTCTGTGAAGGGGGTCCACCGCCAGCCGAAATCCTTTCTTAGCCTTTGGCGCCTTGTTTAACAGAGACGGAGGAGACTGAGAACTCGGTGAGAGACACACGGGCGAAAACGCAGTCTTGGATTGCTTCCCAGGGACAACAGGCGAAGCTGGTGCCGGAGACGGTGCCGCGGAGGAACTGGCTGCGCCGTTTAGTTTGGGCAGGTGTACGGGTTCTATCATACCGCTGCTGACCAGCTCCTCCACAGCGCTGATGGCATTGCTTTTCCCCACCAAGTCGCTCACGCCGATGTGCCGCAGGTGGGAGCGCGCGTGGCTGCCCAGACCTTTTCGATTCTCAAACTCCTCCCCGCACAGAACGCAGGTGAAGTCCGCAGACGCTTTGGGCCGTTTGCCGGGTGTAGAAGCTGGAGAAGATGAAACATCGAAGGGACGTTTGGAGGAAGATTTAGAGGGGCTGGTTGGTTTAAGCTCGTCCTGTCGCTCGGCGCTGATGGGCTTCAAGTCCTGCTCCTTCATGATCTGATAAAGATATTTGATCGGGGCGCTTTTGATCTCGCTGTCGGGGATTCCAATCTGCCGGAGATGAGCACGAGCGTGACTCGACAGACCCTTTCGGGTCTCGTACCAGGAGCCACAAAGCTGACAAACATGGACCTCATCATTGGAGACAGAAGCTGTAATGAAACAGAAACAAGTACAAAATGATACAGCCCCGATTCCAAGAAGGTTGGGACGTTGTGTAAGATGTAAATACCAGTAAATAAAAAAAACAAGAATGAGATGATTGACAACTCATTAAAAAAAAAACATTTAATTTTCAGTGGAACATAGTTCTGTAAATGCATAATACTGTATATTGAAACTAATTGTACCATTTGGGAAAATAAATTAATATTGAACTTTACAGCAGCAACATGTCTCTAAATCGTTGAGAGGTCATGTTTACCACTATGATCCCGTCCTGAGCTAAGAGCTCTCAAGATTCTTCAAATCATCCGACGAAGTTACAAACTGTAGATGACAGGGTATTAAACGTACTTCCAATTTGATGTTAACATTAAAGGTGCAGTCTGCAGTTTCTGTAGAACGCAGCACTTAGAAAAATTTTCAACAGGCAAAGCATTCTGATCCCTCCCCCTCAGAGCCATATATGGCTCTGCTCTCCCTTGCTCTGCTGAAATTCAAATTCAAGCTCTGTTTTTATTGGCTGGTTAAAAACTCTGTTTTTATTGGCTGGTTAACGGCGGGTCACTGTGGCTTTTTAGAAATGCTTTTAGTAACACCTGGAGAAGCAAGGGGACTATAGTTTTTTTCAGAGATTACTTTGTCTAACATCAGTCTGTCAGGAGATAGTGACAAAGTGAAGAAATATGTTAAAAATATATTTTTAGAAAATTTACAGACTGCACTACAGAAACTGCAGACTGCACCTTTAATCTGAAATTGTTTAATTTAGATAAGTTTTTCACAGACCAGCCAGTCTTTATTTCTGAGAGACTCAGCCTCTTTAAAATACTATTTTTATACCCAGTCCTCTTACTGACTGGTTACTAGTGGTGGGCAATATGGCTCAAATATTATATTGTGATATTTCAGAGCATTCTGACGATAACGAATTTGATAAATTCCGTGATATAACAAACAAACAAAAATAATCAAAGATATTTATTTGACAAAATTAACTTAACATGTTGCTTTGCAGTATTATACAACATTTTAAAAAACAACAAGGGGTAATTTTACTGAAATTACTTTATTTAGTAAAGTATCCAGTCTCCAAGTATAAAAATAAAAAATAAAAATGATCCTTCTGTTATTTAGATAGAAAAAGTCTGCACAAAATATAGATCAACAAAATCCACCACAAAAACTAAAGTGCAGGTGTAGTTTCCCAAAACAACTCAGTGTTTCCCCTAGTTAACTTGCCATGGCGGGGTGCTCATCGGAGACATGTCCGAGCAAAGCTTGTACCAACAGTTTTTGAGCAAGGGCGGGGGGCATTCAGCATGAGGGAAGAGGCGCCTTTAGCTTTTTAGCTAGAGAGCCTGTATTTAGTGCTGCTAGCTTAGTGCTATGTCAGTACCGGGCGAGAGGTGGGGGGCAAGTTCACTTTGGTAGGCGAGGTGCTCAGTTCTGTTGACAGGGTGGAGCACCCCGCTTGTATAATGGTAGGGGAAACACTGCCAACTAAATAAAACGAAGCTTAAAATCTGTTGAGCATAAATGTAACAAACAAAATATATGTTGTTTTAAATGAGCTGTAACTTCCAGAACTTGTAACAAGGTGACCAGCTGACCCTGAAACTTGTTGGTGTTTCAGCTTCATCTGTTCATGCAGGAATGATTCATTTCTCTGACTGATCTGTCTCTGATCACCTGCCTCTTGGTCCGTGGACCAACTGTGGAACTCAAGAGACAGTTGAGCTGCGCGTGTTTGAACCGGCAGCTCAGAGCGGGGTGAGGGGAGACAGTTGAGCTGTCTGTACCTGCAGTTTAGAGCTGGATGGAGAGAAGCTGAGACGTGCGTCGTTTGTTTTTAGCTTTTTAGCTAGCTAGTATTGCGCATAACTAATTAGCATTACACCAGTACAGACTGGTGGAGGGGAGGTGCGCAGTTCTGTTTGGTCAATCTAAGAGCTCGGTTGCTAAGGGGGCGGAGAGCCCGGATGTATTACGTCATGAAATTAGCATATCATGATATCATTTTTTGCCCGGGCAAGCTTTTTTTACCGGTATTATCGTGAACGATATGATATGGCCCAGCCCTACTGGTTACCAATTAAATCAGTTGCAAAATGCTCCTCCTGCTGTTTTTTATGTGTACCATGCCCTTTTACAGCCTTCTATTGTCACAACAAAAATTTTTTTTTTTAATAAAAAAAAAAAAAGAGTTGTACAATTTCTTAAATTAAACATTTGATGTGTTTACTATGTTCCAATGTGAATAGAATACGAGTTTAGGACTTTTTCATATCATTGCTTTCTGTTCTTATTTACATTTAACACAGCATCCCAACTTTGTCAGAATTTGGGTTGTAAAAATTAAGGCTTTGACAAAAAGACAGGAGAAAGAACTGGGATGCAGAGGACAGAGTGAGGTGGAGGAGGTTTAACGTACCTAAAGTGATTGGAGCATCAGTTTCCGAAGGCGCCCACAGCGGCTTGGTTTGTTGATTTGAAAATGAAAAGCTGCTGCCTTCGTGTGGCATCAGAGAAGAAGGAGATGAGGGGAGAAGATTTGCTCTCTGCTCTTTCAGCTTGGATGGAGATTCCTGATGATCACTCTTCTGCAGCTTTGATAAGACTCTCCCCCCCGACTTGGAGAAAGACATAAAGTCTTCCTGCACTGGTGACATCTTGGACTCCAACTGGCCATCAGCCTTTTTGGGAGGAGTCGACGCAGAAGCAGAGTCATTCGGTTCTGAAACCTCGGCAGAGCCGTCTTTCTCTTCAATGAGCTGGTAGAGCAGCTCTATGGGAGACCCGCTGTTTTCTGTGAACGTTACACCGAGCTGGCGGAGGTGGAGGCGAGCATGGCTGGAGAGGCCTCTCCTGTTCTCAAAGTACGCCCCGCAGACCTCACAAATGACTGGCTCGGAGCTTGCTGTGGATGGGTTCATACTGAAGCTTTTTAATAGACAATAAAAGGAATAACTTAAATCAGAGTCAAGGAAATGAATGAGGACAAGGTTTATATTCTAACAGGACAAACAAACAAACAAACTGATCAACACAAACGTTTCCAAACGTGAGAATCTCTGTTTGAGGGGACCGAGTTCTTGAGTTGGGTTGATCCAAAAGTTTCAAGCAGAATTAGTTAATCAAGTATGAATATTGGCTACTACCACACTAAATTTTCTCTTAATATCTGTCAAATTGGCGGTGTTATAGTCGCTTATGTGTCAGCAATAGGGTTGGCACTAAAATATATTCAGCAAAATTTTATTCAAATGCATCCATGTTTGATTGGATAAACAAGAATGATTATGTCTACTAAATATATTTTTAGTCTAATGTAATTACAGGTATGTGTGTTATACAAACCTTGTGAGTCCATGTGCATAGAAAAATGTCACTGTGCTGGTGTTTATTCAGCTGAAACAAGTTGTTTTCCTGTAAAATCTGCAAGCAAATAAACATCACAGAGTAATTAACACCATGTCTAACGCAAACTACAACGTTTACAAACATCTAGTAAAAAAATCTGACAGAAACACCAAGTTTATGTTTGAGAATCAAGCACATAAAATATCGCGAGAACAACGAAATATCGCGATAACAGCCGCTCGTTGAAAAATATCTTTTAACAACAGTTGGGTTTTAAATATTTATCACCTTGTGATAAAATCCACATGCCAACTCCGCTCATCGCACGTTAGCTAATTATATTAAAATGATTTAGCAGTACAATGCACCGACTAATTTTGTAAGTTAAAGCTAACTTGGCTTCTTCTTTTTTTACTCCAAATGCTACCATAACCGCGTGATACTCGTCTCGACGCGTCGCATTTCAGAAAAACTTCAGCACACTACTACATTTGAACCATTCGAGAATAAATACATGTGAAACATTTATTTACAATAAGGAATTTTCTTTTACCAAAGAAACGTAAAAAAAAAAAAAAAGCCTGCTTCTGTGCAGCGGTCTCCAACCCACCAAGGCTAAGCGGAAGTAGCGCAGTGTTTTTCTTTTGACGCTACTGTTTGTCAAAGTAAAAGCGGACGCGGATAATTCATTCATTCATTCAACCTTTATTTAGTCAGGTAAATCTTATTGAGCCTCGAGGGCTCATTTACGAAAGCGACCTGCTACAAACTAAAGAATGATGAACATCAATGATACAAATACATTAAACAATAAACAAAAGAAAAAGTAGCAAAAACATTATAAGGTAGATGTACAAAATCAAAGAGAGGAACATGTCAGCATTGGATTTTGCCAGGATTCCAACAGATTCTGAAAACCATCCAGAGAGAGCTTCAGATCTTTTTGTAAGATATTCCAGGAAGCAGGAGCAGCGCCTCATGGTGACGAAGGCCTGGTAATCCAAAAACTGTTTACAGTACACAGATAAATAAATAAATAAAACACAATTTATCATGTACGTGCATTTTTTGTTTAATAATAATATGGATACCATAAGATTCATATACGTTTCATTTATTTTATTTAAACTTTTTATTTTACCAGGACAGTATCTATTGAGATTATCTCTTTTACAAGGATATTTTGGGAAATATACAGTAAATGTATAAATATGACCAGTCCTACCGGTAGGACTGGCAGCGCCTTGCATGGTAGACCACCACTACTGGTGTATGAATGTGTGTATGAATGGGTGGATGGCTGGTACTGTAAGCGCTTTGGGGCCCCTCATAGGGGGCTGGAAAGCGCTATATAAGTAAGCTCCATTTACCTGTTGCGCCACCGTGCTGCCCACCCAATAACCACTAGTAGTAAGTAAAGATAAGTTAAGAACTTTATTGATCCCACAGGAAATTGTTGAAGTTTCTTTTGGCTGTTCCCTTCTTCAGAGTCACCACTCACATAAAATATTTACCATTTACCATGACCATTATGTTAGGGCAAATATTTTAAGTTGAACTAAATTAATTTACAAACCGGATTCCAAAACAGTTGGGACCCTAAACAAATTGTGAATAAAAACTGAATGCAATGATGTGGAGGTGCCAACATCTAATATTTTATTCAGAATAGAACACAAATCACAGATCAAAAGTTTAAACTGAGAGAATGTATCATTTTAAGGGAAAAATATGTTGTTTCAAAATTTCATGGCGTCAACAAATCCCAAAAAAGTTGGGACAAGTCCATTTTTACCACTGTGTGGCATCCCCCCTTCTTCTTACAACACTCAACAGACGTCTGGGGACAGAGGAGACCAGTTTCTCAAGTTTAGAAATAGGAATGCTCTCCCATTCATGTCTAATACAGGCCTCTAACTGTTCAATCGTCTTGGGCCTTCTTTGTTGCACCTTCCTCTTTATGATGCACCAAATGTTCTCTATAGGTGAAAGATCTGGACTGCAGGCTGGACATTTCAGTACCGGATCCTTCTCCTACGTAGCCATGATGTTGTGATTGCTGCAGAATGTGGTCTGGCATTATCTTGTTGAAAAATGCAGGGTCTTCCCTGAAAGAGATGACGTCTAGATGGAGCATATGTTGTTCTAGAACCTGAACATAGTTCTCTGCATTAATGGTGCCTTTCCAGACATGCAAGCTGCCCATGCCACAAGCGCTCATGCAACCCCATACCATCAGTGATGCAGGCTTCTGAACGGAGCGTTGATAACAACTTGGGCTATCCTTGTCCTCTCTGGTCCGGATGACATGGCGTCCCAGTGTTCCATAAAGAACTTCAAATCGTGACTCATCTGACACAGAACAGTCTTCCATTTTGCCACACTCCATTTTAAATGACCCCTGGCCCAGTGCAAACGTCTGAGCTTGTGGAGCTTGCTTAGAAATGGCTTCCTCTTTGCACTGTAGAGTTTCAGCTGGCAACGGCGGATGGCACGGTGGATTGTGTTCACTGACAATGCTTTCTGGAAGTATTCCTGAGCCCATTCTGTTATTTCCTTGACAGTGGCATTCCTGTTTGAGGTGCAGTGACGTTTAAGGGCCCGGAGATCACGAGCATCCAGTAGTTTTATGGCCTTGACCCTTACGCACAGCGATTGTTCCAGATTCTCTGAATCTTTTGATGATGTTATGCATGGTTGATGATGATAACTTAAAAGTCTTTGCTATTTTACGCTGGGTAAAACCATTCTGGTATTGCTACACTATCTTTCTGCACAACAATGGTGGAATTGGTGATCCTCTTACCATCTTGGCTTCTGAGAGACACTGACTTCTTCTTCTTCTTCTGTGATGTTTTACGGCAGCTTACATCCTTCCGGTGTATTACAGTCAACTTATGTTACTATCCCTAAACTACTTAAAGACCGTGTAAAGTGAAATTAAATTTGTGTTTTTAGTTTGTCACATGGCATAAATATGTGTTATTAATCACCCATATAAATCTGACTGATTAAAAACATTGTTTTCCTTATAAAATTAAGTGTCAAAAATCATGAAAAAACATGATTTTGACTTGCCCTGGAACGCTAGGGGCGTGTCAGTGCGTGGGCGTGGTTTCAGCGCAGTACTGCGCCGTGTCCAGCCCCCTTCAGAGCTGAGCTGTGTGGGGAGGCATACGGGGGAAGCAGAGATCCACCTGCTCCGTTTTTATCTGAGTTCTGGCTTCCATCAGCTCCTTTTTCCAAGAGTTATGCTGTTTTTAGTGCACTAACAACTCTGGTTATGTTTTTAAAGTTGAGGACACATAACTCCCCTCCCCCCTCCCTGGGCTGCCACCTTACCGTGGTGGAGGGGTTTGAGTGTCTCAATGATCCTAGGAGCTATGCTGTCAGGGGCTTCATGCCCCTAGAAGGGTCACCCAAGGCAGACAGGTCCTAGGTGAGGGATCTGACAAAGCGCAGCCCAAAAACCCCTATGATGAGTACAATTAATGGACTAAGTTTTCCCTCGCCCGGACGCGGGTCACCGGGGCCCCACTCTGGAGCCAGGCCCGGAGGTGGGGCACGCTGGCGAGCGCCTGGTGGCCGGGCTTTTACCCATGGAGCTCGGCCGGGCACAGCCCGAAGAGGAGACGTGGGTCCCCCTTCCCATGGGCTCACCACCTGTGGGAGGGGCCAAAGGGGTCGGGTGCAATGTGAGATGGGTGGCGGCCGAGGGCGGGGACCCTGGCGGTCTGATCCTCGGCTACAGAAGCTGGCCATTGGGACATGGAATGTCACCTCTCTGGTGGGGAAGGAGCCTGAGCTAGTGTGTGAGGTTGAGAGGTTCCGACTAGAAATAGTCGGACTCACCTCAACGCATGGCTCTGGCTCTGGAACCAGTTTCCTTGAGAGGGGTTGGACACTCTTCCACTCTGGAGTTGCCCCTGGTGAGAGGCGCCGAGCAGGAGTGGGCATACTGGTTGCCCCCCATCTTGGTGCCTGTACGTTGGGGTTCACCCCGGTGAACGAGAGGGTAGCCTCCCTTCGCCTACGTGTGGGGGGACGGGCTCTGACTGTTGTTTGTGCCTATGCACCAAACGGCAGCTCAGACTACCCACCCTTTTTGGAGTCCTTGGAGGGGGTATTGGAGAGTGCGCCTCCTGGGGACTCCCTTGTTCTACTGGGGGACTTCAACGCTCACGTGGGCAATGACAGTGAGACCTGGAGGGGTGTGGTTGGGAGGAACGGCCCCCCTGATCTGAACCAGAGTGGTGTTCTGTTATTGGACTTCTGTGCTCGTCATGGATTGTCCATAACGAACACCATGTTTAAGCATAAGGGTGTCCATATGTGCTCTTGGCACCAGGACACCCTAGGTCGCAGTTCGATGATCGACTTTGTTGTCGTCTCATCTGATCTGCGGCCGCATGTCTTGGACACTCGGGTGAGGAGAGGGGCGGAGCTGTCTACTGACCACTACCTGGTGGTGAGTTGGCTCCGATGGTGGGGGAGGATGCCGGTCAGACCTGGCAGACCCAAACGTATCGTGAGGGTCTGCTGGGAACGTCTGGCAGAGTCTCCCGTAAGACGGAGCTTTAACTCCCACCTCCGGGAGAGCTTTGAACACGTTCCGAGGGAGGCGGGGGACATGGAGTCCGAGTGGGCCGTGTTCCGCGCCTCTATTGTCGAGGCAGCTTATCGGAGCTGTGGCCGCAAGGTTGTTGGTGCCTGTCGAGGTGGCAACCCTCGAACCCGGTGGTGGACACCGGCAGTGAGGGATGCTGTCAGGCTGAAGAAGGAGTCCTATTGGGCCTTTTTGGCTTGTGGGACCCCGGAAGCAGCTGATAGGTACCGGCAGTCCAAGCGGCATGCGGCTCGGGTGGTTGCTGAGGCAAAAACTCGGGCGTGGGAGGAGTTCGGAGAGGCCATGGAGAATGACTTCCGTACGGCTTCGAGGCGATTCTGGTCCACCATCCGGCGTCTCAGGGGGGGAAAGAGGTACGAGACCAACACCATTTATGGTGGAGGTGGCGTGCTGCTGACCTCAACTCGGGATGTTGTGAGTCGGTGGGCGGAATACTTCGAAGACCTCCTCAATCCTACTGGCACGTCTTCCACTGAGGAAGCAGAGCCTGGGGACTTTGGGTCGGGTTCTCTGATCTCTGGTGCTGAGGTCGCCGAGGTGGTTAAAAAGCTCCGCGGTGGCAAGGCTCCGGGGGTGGATGAGATTCGCCCGGAGTTCCTTAGGGCTCTGGATGTTGTAGGGTTGTGTTGGCTTACGCGACTCTGCAATATCGCGTGGACATCTGGGGCAGTTCCCTTGGATTGGCAGACTGGGGTGGTGGTTCCCCTATTTAAAAAGGGGGACCGTAGGGTGTGTTCCAACTATAGGGGGATCACACTCTTAAGCCTCCCTGGTAAGGTCTATTCAGGGGTTCTGGAGAGGAGGGTCCGTCGGATAGTCGAACCTCGGATTCAGGAGGAGCAGTGTGGTTTTCGTCCTGGTCGTGGAACACTGGACCAGCTCTACACCCTCAGCAGGGTCCTGGAGGGTGCGTGGGAGTTTGCCCAACCAGTTTACATGTGTTTTGTGGACTTGGAGAAGGCATTCGACCGCGTCCCTCGGGGGGTTCTGTGGGGGGTACTCCGGGAGTATGGGGTACCAGGCCCTTTGATAAGGGCTGTTAGGTCCCTGTACGACCGGTGTCAGAGCTTGGTCCGCATTGCCGGCAGTAAGTCAGGCTCGTTTCCGGTGAGAGTTGGACTCCGCCAAGGTTGCCCTTTGTCACCGATTCTGTTCATAACTTTTATGGACAGAATTTCTAGGCGCAGCCAAGGTGTTGAGAGGATCCGTTTTGGTGACCTTAGAATCGCTTCTCTGTTTTTTGCAGATGATGTGGTCCTATTGGCTTCATCAGCTCGTGATCTACAGCTTTCGCTGGAGCGGTTTGCAGCTGAATGCGATGCGGCCGGGATGAGGATCAGTTCCTCCAAATCCGAGGCCATGGTCTTGAGCCGGAAAAGGGTAGCATGCCCTCTCCGGGTCGGGGAGGAGGTCCTGCCCCAAGTGGAGGAGTTTAAGTATCTCGGGATCTTGTTCACGAATGAGGGAAAACTGGGGCGTGAGATCGATAGGCGGATAGGTGCAGCGTCCGCAGTGAAGCGGGCGCTGTACCGGTCTGTCGTGGTGAAGAGAGAGCTGAGTCAAAAGGCAAAGCTCTCAATTTACCGATCGATCTACGTTCCCACCCTCATCTATGGTCATGAGCTTTGGGTTATGACCGAAAGAACAAGATCTCGGATACAAGCGGCTGAAATGAGTTTTCTCCGCAGGGTGGCTGGACTCTCCCTTAGAGATAGGGTGAGAAGCTCAGTCATCCGGGAGGGACTCGGAGTAGAGCCGCTGCTTCTCCACATCGAGAGGAGCCAGTTGAGGTGGCTCGGGCATCTGGTTAGGATGCCTCCTGGACGCCTCCCTGGTGAGGTGTTCCGGGCACGTCCCACCGGGAGGAGACCCAGAGGAAGACCCAGGACGCGCTGGAGGGACTATGTTTCTCGGCTGGCCTGGGAACGCCTTGGGATTCCCCCGGAGGAGCTGCTCCAAGTGGCTGGGGAGAGGGAAGTCTGGGCCTCCCTACTTAGGCTGCTACCCCCGCGACCCAACCCCGGATAAGCGGAAGAAGATGGATGGATGGATGGATGGATGGACACATAACTCCGCTGTTATAATCAGCGCTATTTTAGAAGATGAGCGGACTCGCGGTCCGAACCGGTCACATCGCATGCGGGGTCTGATCGCCACACACACACACACACACACACACACCGGCGCGCGCGCGACCCGGTCACATCGCATGCGGGGTCTGATCGCCTCTCACTCACACACACACGCGCGCGCGCGACCCGGTCACATGCATGCGGGGTCTGATCGCCACACACGCGCGCGCGGGGGGGGGCGGAGGTGCGCGGAGGTGCAGGTGGCATGTGGTCGCTCCAGCAGCACGCCAGTACTGGAGGGAGACGGTCGGTAGCGAGTGAACGGCTCCACCGAAGAACGNTGTTCCGGGCATGTCCCACCGGGAGGAGACCCAGAGGAAGACCCAGGACGCGCTGGAGGGACTATGTTTCTCGGCTGGCCTGGGAACGCCTTGGGATTCCCCTGGAGGAGCTGCTCCAAGTGGCTGGGGAGAGGGAAGTCTGGGCCTCCCTACTTAGGCTGCTACCCCCGCGACCCGACCCCGGATAAGCGGAAGAAGATGGATGGATGGATGGATGAGGACACATAACTCCGCTGTTATAATCAGCGCTATTTTAGAAGATGAGCGGACTCGCGGTCCGACCCGGTCACATCGCATGCGGGGTCTGATCGCCTCACACACACACACACACACACACACACACACGCGCGCGCGCGCGCGACCCGGTCACATCGCATGCGGGGTCTGATCGCCTCTCACACACACACACACGCGCGCGCGCGACCCGGTCACATGCATGCGGGGTCTGATCGCCACACACGCGCGCGCGGGGGGGGGGCGGAGGTGCAGGTGGCATGTGGTCGCTCCAGCAGCACGCCAGTACTGGAGAGAGACGGTCGGTAGCGAGTGAACGGCTCCACCGAAGAACGCATTTATACGGCTGGAGCTGCAGGGGGTGGGGCTTGTGACCGCGTGACGAAACGCGGTCACATTTAAACCACGCCTAAAAAATCCTGAAAGAGAAATGTGTTTATACACAGTTTGATCTATAACTCCAAAATTAATTGAGCTACAATTTTGAGACTTTTTACTCATTTACAAGATTACAATTACGACATTTATAATGTTTATTGAAGAAAATGTTGAAATTCACTTTACACGGTCTTTAAATTCTCCTACATAAACCTGTTGTCTTACATAAAGTATTTACGTCCACCTTTACTAGATCCCCATTCCAAAATGCTCTTCAAACTGATTGGGCTTGTGACTTCTTTTTTCATTTGGTCCAGTAGAATTTCTTTCATCTGAATATTTAAAACATTCCAAAATGGCATGCTGTACTGATTCTGTATTCTGGCAAAAGTCACAATGTCCACTATTGTGCTTCTCTATAATACACAAAGTACTGTTTAGATTTGTATGACCTATTTTTAATCTTGTTATTATTATTGATTCTTCCCTCCTATTTCCTCCTCAATACCCGTTACTGTTGACTGTATTCTGAACTGCATATAGATGTCTTCCCTTTGTTTCATGTTCCCACCTTTGTTGCCATAACTGATTAATATGATTAAATACTGATTAATACTGATTAAAGGGCAGCACGGTGGCACAACTGGTAGAGCTGCTGCCTCTCAGTGAGAAGGTTGCCGGTTCAAATCCCGGTCCGGGGCCTTTCTGGGTGGAGTTTGCATGTTCTCCCCGTGCATGCGTGCAGGGGCGCCGTATGGGGGGTAAAAGTTGGTACGATTCCAGGGGCCCTTGACAAACAGGGGCCCTCAGATTGGCCTTTTTTATTTTTATTTTTTTCATGGTGTGGTTGGCCCCTGATAATAATACATTAATGGTAGTAGCTTTGTTTTTACTTGTTCTAACAGTAAAACTTAAATATTATCTTTCCCAGACCAAAAAGCAAACATCGTCATATTTAACAAACACCCCTCTGTATCTGCATGAAATGGTATGTTCCTTAGCTCACTTGACGCTGCTGTGCTGGTGTTACTTTGCAGTCAGAGGATGACAGAGTAACAACAAACATGCTGCCCAGAAAAATCGTAAAATCAGGCTGTCAAAATAGGAAAGAGAAATAAGAAAAGGAAGACAGACAAAGGAAAGGGTGTCGATTTGTAACAGTTTTTCCCCAAGAGAGGTGGGTAGATGTGCGTGATTCAACCTGTTCGCTTGCTTAGCCTCCATTTCACGATGGCATATTATGCCATCAGTTTGAGTGTGCAGTATGTTACCACTGATTTGAGAGCAGATATATAAACTAACAATAATTTGAAGCGTGTTTGCGTTCAGAACACATGCGCACGCCACGCTTGCTCGTAGTGTCTCTGACAGCAGCGGGGGCTCCTCGTTTTTTTTTTTTTTTTGCTCCCTCCCTCTCTTCTCTGTCTGTCATCGCGGCTCTGAGCTCGCAACCCAAGTTATGAACTGCACGTCACCATCCAACCAAGGTTCCCCCGCAGAACAAGTGGGGTCCACAGAGTTTGGTCTGATCAGGCAGACGGAGGATCTTGGTCTTTTTCATTAAATTTACTGAACCAAGAGGCAGAATGACAAAATCTTAGATTTATTAACTCAACAAAAGATAATAAGATACACATGTTTTTATTTTGTAGACCAGATTAGAATATTTAGTTAAGCATACAAATATGTTTACTGTCCTTGTGTTTTAGGTAATGCCATTATGCAGTATTCCAGGTAGAAAAACAAGAAAAGTTTAACTTTTTTATTATTATTATTATTATAGGCAATATTTCTTAATTACATATAAGATGTATTATTTGTTGGGTTTGATTCTATTTGTAGATATTCAAATTAATTTACTAGATAGTCCGTCTTCTTTACAGACATTTTGTTGTATTGCTTAGTAGAATTTGAATATCTACAAATAATACCAAAACCAACAAGTAATATAATTTAGAAATGTTGCCTAAAATGCACATTGACAATAAGCATATTTGTATGCTTAACTAAATATTCTTGGGCTACAAATGTTTAAGTTATATATTATATTTTGTTGATTTAATATATCTAAGATTTTGTCACTTCCGCCTCTTGGTCCAGTACTTTGATTTGCAAGACATGCTTTGATTGAATGAAAACAACCTGGCTGTGATTGGCTGGTGATGTGCTTCATTTACATATAACTTGGGTTGAACATGCAGAGACAGAGCCACGTGCAAGCAGAGGGAGATGAGCAAGCGTGTGTGTGATTTGAATGCACATGCTTCAAATTATTGTTCATTTATATTGATATCTGCTGTTAAATCAGTGTTACTCAAGCTGGTGGCACAAATGTAACGAAATATTTCACCAGCATTTAATCAATGAAAGAAAATGTTTACCAAGATATTCATATATACATATAACTTATCCCTGTACTATTCACCACACTTAACAACAGATGAGTCAGAATCAGCAGCAACCCAAACTCCCAATATCAGTGGAGCTCCTCCTCCCTGTCCCTGTGAAAAAGGTGAGCAACACTGTTCATTGACATGTAAGGTAACTGCAGAGCATACATGGCAACCCCTTGGGACATTTACCTGTATACTGACTGTCAAAAATCTGTAATTGTAATTTTCACCAACAACTCTGTATTGGGGGTGTGGGGCTGTCTGCGGGGGGATACAGCACAAACCAGGCAGAAAGGAGGTCGGGGAGAGAACTTATTTCTAATGGCAGAACGATTTGTAGAACAATTGGAGCACTATCATCACAAAATATGCACATATCACAGTTACTTCATTAGACAATAATATTAACAATAACATATAAAGACAGACTGGGTGTAGAGTTGAAGAATGTGTTCATTTAACTTTATTGGGTTGTTTTACATTTGAAACTGAGTTTTTTTTAAAGAAAATTTGTAAAACTGAAAAAAATCTGTGAGGTTGCTTTCTACACCTGTATACCTGCAAAATTAGGGAAAATCCATTTAAATTATGGACAATTTGACATGTATGGCAGAGTCTCTGGGGATTTTCCTCTCTCTTGCGCTTTCTACCATTACACAACAAAACTGAAATACTTATTGCAGGGGGGCCCAATTGGATTTTTTTTTCATGGGGCCCAATATTCCTGGCGGCCCCCCTGCATGCGTGGGTTTCCTCCGGGTACTCCGGTTTCCTCCCACAGACCAAAAAACATGCTTGTTAGGCTGATTGGTGACTCTAAATTGACCCTAGGTGTGAGTGTGAGAGTGGATGGTTGTTTGGAGTGAGTGAGACAGGTCCCTCTTGTAAATGAGTCCCCGTGACTCAACGAGGCTAGCCTGTATAAATAAAGGTTGAATGAATGAATGAATGAATATGTTCCATACAATACTTTTTCCATCTGTTTTGCTTAATTGGATATTTACATCAACTCTGTCTCTATTAATAGAATGTTTAGCAATCTGGTAGCCTTTTCATTACCCTAAATCCTTCTATGTGCATGTACTGTATCCACATAAATACAATACTCCTTCCTTCCTTAACCAGCTGCAAATGGGAAATCTGGTTAATAAATCCTGTCTCGCTTTTGATGTTCCTGTTCTCATGCATGACAAGGTAGAAGCAGAATCACTACAAATGATTACCTTGTATTCTGAAGATAATTTAGTCCATTCTAAGGCCAGATAAATGGCATATAGTTCAACTGAAAACGCATTTAAAAAGTCTGATGTGCACTTACACTTACCGATTTCAATTTCAAATTTAGGAACAACCACTGCACAACTAGTTCTGCCTGATTCAGGGTCTTTAGATCCACCTGTATAGACCTGTACATACTCAGAAAATGTTCTATCATAATATTTGAATAAACTGCAGTTCTGCTTCCTTGTTTCTTTTCCTAATTTTTAATAATTCCATGTCCACTTGTGGCTCTTTCATTAGCAAAAAAGGGATATTTGACCAGATGACAGTTGGACTAAACTTAACTTCAGAC
>JBBPBX010010576.1:43889-57633 GCA_038048925.1 Garcialebias charrua
TAACTTCAGACACACCACATGCTCTTGCAGATTCTTCCCCTACCCAGCCAAAGCTTAATGTTGGTTTCTTATGCCTTTTTCCCATGTTTCCTTTATCACAGTTTTTGTTGGATGAATGTCAAGATGTCCTTTGAGATGAATCCAATAATTAACCAGTAGCTGTTTCCTTCGAAGACACAACGGAATCTCCCCCGATTCAACTAATATTGAACACACTGGTGAAGTATTGACAGCTCCAATACATAGTCTTAATGCTTTAACCTGAATGAAATCTAATAGTTTTAGAGACGATTAAAATCTGCTCCCCAGTTCACTCCCACCAGACACCTCATAACATTTAAAACCTTCTTACATTTATAAATGATCCAATCTATATGATGATTCCAGGTCAAGTGAGAATCAAAACAAACACCTGAGAAGCGAAAAACATAAACTATTTCTATATTTTTCCTATACAGTTTCAGGTTAAATTCACCTCTGTTCCTTTTTCTAGTAAATAGCATTGCTTTAGTTTTATCAACAGAAAATCTAAATTCCCAATTTTTACTCCACAGTTCCAACTTGATTTATTCCTTCTTGCTTATGTTGTGAATTCCAAATGTTGTCCTCTTTTCCATAGTGCCCCATCATCAGCAAACAAAGATCTCCCTATATCAGGGCCTACAGACAAATACACACCATTTATCATAATTGTGAATAAAATCGGACTAATTACACTCCCTTGTGGTGTTCCATTTTGTACTTCAAATTTACTTAATACTGTACTGCTACAGACTTTAACTTGGATAGATCTACTAGTCAGAAAGTCCATTATCCAATTAAACATTCTGCCTTTAATGCCCAATAAATGAAGTTGAATTAGCAGTCCGTCTTTCCACAACATGTCATAAGCCTTTTCGACATCAAAAAATACTGCAGCCACTGACTCCTTGTTTACTTGAGCCTTTCTTATCTCATCTTCTAAACACCACCAGTGCCCACCCACTGGAGCAGTGGGTGGGCATCTCAGGATCAGCCCTAAACTGGTTCAGATCCTACCTCTCTGACAGGTCTTTTTGTGTGTCCATCAATGATTTTACTTCTGCAGTGGCGGCTCTTAAATGGGGGGTTCCGCAGGGGTCCATCCTGGGTCCTCTCTTGTTCTCCTTATACCTGCTGCCACTCGGTGCTATCTTCCGGAAACACAATATACCTTTCCACTTCTACGCTGATGACTGTCAAATCTACTTCCCCCTAAGACAAAATGGTACAGGCTCTATTCAACCTCTGCTCGACTGCCTGGCTGACATCAGGGACTGGATGGCTTTAAATTTCTTAAGCTTCAATGATAAGAAGTCTGAAGCCATATTGTTCCTTCCCAATGACACAACCTCAAACCACTGCATTGACCTGTCTGCTCTACCCCTGTCAGAAAAACAAAAAGTCAAAAATCTGGGAGTGATAATGGATCCTTCCATGAAACTCAACAGTCATGTAAACATGATTGTCAAATCCTGTTTTTTCCAGCTGAGGCGTCTGTCTAAGCTGAAGCCCATATTATCCAAAAAGCACCTGGAGACAGTGATTCACGCATTCATTACATCTAGGCTTGATTACTGCAATTCACTTCTGTTTGGCGTCAGTCAAGCCACCATTGCACGATTACAACTGGTTCAGAACGCAGCTGCCCGATTTTTAACCAGCACACGCAAAAGAGAGCACATTACACCAGTCTTGGCCTCCCTTCACTGGCTACCGGTTCATCTTCGAATCCAATTCAAAATTCTCATGTATGTCTACAAATCGCTGAACAGTCTCGCCCCCGCCTATCTCTCGGATCTGATACACCCATATGTCCCTCCACGTGCTTTGAGGTCAGAGGATCAGGTACTCTTAATAGTTCCAGAAACTCGCCTTAAGCGCAGGGGTGACAGGGCGTTCTCTGTAGCAGGCCCAAGACTCTGGAACGAGTTACCGCTGCTCATCAAACAGGCCCCCTCCCTCTCGGTTTTCAAATCCCGGTTAAAAACTCACTACTACTCCATCGCTTTCAATGCCAGCTGATGTGTACTGGATCGTTTGATTTATGATCTGCAATGTTTTTATGTTTTTCGTGTTGTACTTCATTGTATGTGTTGCCTGTTGCGTGTTTGTTTGTCCAGCACTTTGGTGGACTTGTTCCTGTTTAAAGTGCTTTATAAATAAAATGGTATGGTATGGTATGGTAAACACAACATTGTATCTATAGTACCCCTTCCTTTCCTGAAGCCACTCAGTGAGTTATTAGCTGATTCTTTTCCAATAAAAAAATTAACCTCTCATTGACCATACGTTCCATCAATTTACAGATATGCAATGTTAGAGCAATTGGCCTATAATTTGACGGGTTACATCCTTCACAGGTTTTTTTTAATAGGCATGACTGTGGCTTCCTTCCAGCTTTCTGGCAAAGTTCCCTCTTTCCACACTTTATTAAACAACAACAATAATATTCTTAACCCTATTTCGCTCAAGTTTCTTAACATTATATAACAAATTTCATCCTTTCTAGGAGCAGTCATCCCAGATTTAGCTATAGGGCCCACTTCAACTCCTGCATTGTGAACACAACATTAAACTCATCTGCTATATGCTCATTCTTCCTCAACACGTCTGAATATACAGCCTTTGTTCTTTCTCTATTTCCCATCTCTTCAGTTAAATTATCTGTACTATGTATCTTTGCTAAAGTGTTTGCCAAGAGTTCAGCTTTACCTTCATTTGTTTCCACTAATACAATTTCATTACTGTATTAACAAGTCCAGGATATGACCAATTCCTTCTATCTCCTCCCATCTTTCTTATCATATTCCAGATGTCACCCACAGGAGTTGTATTTCCAACTGAATCACAAAATTTCCTCCAGTATTCTCTCTTAGCCTGATTAATTGTCTCTTACCACAGCTTGTGCTTTCTTAAATTCAATCAAATGCTGGAAATTGTGAGTCCTTTTCCAACACTTTAAATGCTTTACTGCATTTTCGAATAGCCTCTTTGCATAAACTAGTCCACCAGGGAACAGCTTTCCTCGTATTCATTCCTTTACTTTTGGGTATAGACTTAACAGCTGCTGCTCTTACACATTCAGAAAAAAGATCATTTCAATTTTCAATAGACTCATTTCCCTTTATTTTGTTGAACAGGATATCACTCTTTTTTCGAAATCCCTCCCAATCAGCCTTATCAAAATTCCATTTACCTCCCCTCCCTGACTCTTAAAGGATAACGATCACTCCCCATTGTACATTCCTGATACACATTCCACTCACATATACCAGTATAGAAACAATGTTATTTGATACTAGAGTTAGGTCAAGGACAGATTCCCTACCTGAATGAACATCTATACGAGTTTTCCTACCATCATTTATACAAACTAAATCTCAACCATCTAACATGTCTTCAATTATTTTGCCATTATAATCTGTCCTTTCACTACCCCACAATGAGTTATGTGCATTAAAGTCCCCACACCATACTAACCTTGAAGCCCCCTGATCTATTGATTCTAGTTGATCCATTTCAAGTCTTTTACACGGATTATAATAATTCACCACCACTATTTTTTCACCCTTTGCCCATACTTCTACCACTACATTCCAGATCCTCATTTTCATCTAATGATCTATAAGAGATCCTCTGCTTTAAAAAAAGTTGCACATCCCCCTCTAGGTCCCTCCTTTCGATCTTTCCTAATTATTTCATACCCTTGTAACACAAAATCCAATCTAGGCTTAAGCCATGGCTCCTGTACACATATAATATCAGGTTTGTCCTTTCTATTATCTATAAAAAAAAAATCCTGGCCATTTGCAATTAAACTCCTTGCATTCCATTGTAAAAGAAGAATTGTTAATGACTCGCCCGCACACTAAGTTAATCTCTTACCTCTCCCCACTTAAGTCCAACCAGATGATGTACTGCTGCCTTAACAATTATTTGTAATCTCTCAGTTTTAGATTTGACATCATGAGTAAAATTGATGACTCCAGCAATAAATGTAACAATTCTCTTTTTCTCCTCCCAAGTTGACTTCCTGTCTTCTTTACTTTCACTTATTGCATGATCTTTTCCATTCATTCCTATTTCTCTAATTCCCCGAGTCACTCTTTTAACTGCTTCCACATAAGTTACTTTTTCCTTAACTTTTATTTGCTGCACAACAATCTCTCTCTTTAAGACTTCACATCCCCAATAGGCCACACTGTGATTTCCTCCACAGTTGCAACATTTTGGCTGTACTCCCTCTCCACATTTACCATACTCGTCGTGATCCCCTCCACAGTCCACACCTAGCACACCTAGTTCCTTTACATTCTTTTGCCAAATGACCAAATTCCTGGCACTTGTAGCATCTCATGGGGATGTATTCTCTCACACTAAACTTAACAAAACCAAAAAATATCTCAGCTGGGATCCTCTACTTAAATAATAATAATAATAATAATAATAATAATAATAATAATAATAATAATAATAATAATAATAATAATAATATAATAATAATAATAATAATAATAATAATAATAATAATAAACTTTATTTGTATAGCACCTTCCTACAATGCCTTGCATTGACCAAGGTGCTTAACAGGATAAAAAGATGAATGAACTGGAACAATAAATCAATGAAAATAGGATAAGAAACATAAAAGAAGGCAATGGAAATAAAAATGCTACATATGAAAACTCAATACTGTTCCCATGTTCTTTTTCTCTCTTGTCAACCTTTTCGCACTTTTAACCGTCTTATCTCTAACTTGAAAATTTAATACAAGCTCCTTAATGTCTATATCTCCAATGGCACACCTGAAATAACACCTCTACATCCCTGGAAGGCAGATCTTTCCCCAACCTTTACAACTTTGTACACTTTAACCTTACCAATAGAAATGAATTTATTTGCTTTTTCAACTTGCTCCTCGCTACATCCAACCAACAAATTTCCATCTCTGAGAATTCTAACACATTTCACATCTCCAATTTTTTCCCTAATAATTTTAGTGAGTTTCAACTGATTTATTTTCTTTACCCCATGTAGGAGCTACAGTATTTGTCTATTTTTTGTTGAGTCTTTGAATTTAGTTTGTAATTGGCTTAATTATTATTTTTTCATTTAAACAAGTATTTTTGATTAACTAATTGTTTAGAATAAGTGTGTTTGTTATTAATTTGTTTAGCTTATACATTTGTTTTTTGATTGACAGGAGGTAATGTGGGTTTGTCCAATTTTCTATAAGTGGAAGGGCCTGGTGAGGACCATCAGGCTTTTGGGTTTGGGGCCTATGGTTTTTACCAGAGCAAGAGGGGTAGCAAGGGAGAAGAAATGTTTGAAGCTTGTAATCGTTTGTTGAAAGAGAAAAAATAAATCATCAAGAACAATCAACAAGTCTGGACCTTGAACCATCACTTGCCTGCGTCGAGAAACTTGACCCCAGTGCCTTAGTAGTGGCTTGATGGAAACTTTTATTGGATGTTTGGTGAAGCAAACAATCGCCACTACACCCCATCATCACCTTCAAACCTTATCACTATCATTGGGATATTTTCGTTTTTATCCTTTTCAACCTCTTCTTCACCCTCTGTCATCCCTACAGAATCTTCCTTCTTTCTCCTCTTACGCTGGCTTGCCTTTTTTCCTAACTTCTCTGACCACTCATTCCCTCTACTTTCCCCACTCAAACCAGTTTCCTCCCCACTCTCATCAAACTCCAGATTACTATCCTCATCTCTCCCTGCCATTCTAAAGAACAGGCAAAAAATTAGTGAAGATTGCTGATCCGGACCTATACAGGCCGTCGGTCAACAATTTATCACCGATTTCTCACCCGACCTAGACCAAGTTCTAAATAAAGTCCAACCGTCCACAGTCCAGTCTGTTCAGTGTTCACACACGATTCAGAAAAACAAGATTCCAACAGCTCGCTCAGCCGCTCACCGTTTTTCGTCCTCGAGAAAGAGAGACACTGACACTCTGAGAAGCTCTTTTTATACCCAATCATGTTGTCAATTGACCTAATTGGTGTTAATTGGTCTTCCAGCTGTTCGTTATATGCTCAATTTCCTTTTTCCAGCCACTTATTGCTATTGGATTTTTTTGACACTGTGAAATTTTGAATCAACATATTTTTCCTTTAAAATGTTATTTACACCGATTAAACTTTTGACCTGTCATCTATGTTCTATTACGAATAAAATATTGACATTTGCCATCTCCACATCGTTGCATTCAGTTTTTTTATTCTCAATTTGTTTAGTGTCCCAACTTTTTTGGAATCCGGTTTGTAAATAAGCTTGATGACTGTCTGCTTGAGTGTTTACACATACATATACTGTACTGTATTGTTCTTCCTGAGCTAAAGTTACTTTTTTCATTCATTCAACCTTTATTTAGTCAGGTTAGTCTCATTGAGCCTCAAGGACTCATTTACAAGAGGGACCTGTCTACAAACTAAAGAATGATGACAACAGCAACAGTAGAATTTCCTTAAACAATCAACAATAGGCAAACATAAGAGAGAAATACAGATTTTTTAAAAACAAATTAAAACAAAGTAGCAAAGTAGCAAAACATTATAAGGTAGATGTAGAAAATCAAAAACAGGAACACGTCTGCATTGGTTTTTGCCAGGATTCCAACAGATTCTTAAAACCATTTAGAGAGGTCAAGGCCGAGAACTTCAGATCTTTTTGTAATAATAATAATAATAATAATAAATTAAATTTATACCGCACTTTTCATTAATAAAAATCTCAAAGTGCTACAGCAAATAAAACAAGTGATAAAATCAAGTAAAATCAATAATAATATCAACTATTGTAAGATATTGGGACCCTCATAAAGCAACCGGACCAGACAACATCCCAGGGAAAGTTCTGAAGGAATGTGCGGACCAGCTCTGTGAGGTGCTGGCTGACATCTTCACCACCTCACTTGCACTGGAGTCAGTTCCCACCTGCCTGAAGACCGCGACCATCATCCCAGTCCCAAAGAGCTCCACAGTGACTGGTCTGAATGACTATAGACCGGTGGCCCTCACCCCGATAGTCGCTAAATGTTTTGAGAAACTGGTCATGTCCCACATCAAGACAACCGTCAACATCAACGAGGACCCTCATCAATATGCATACCGCGAGAACCGATCAACAGAGGACGCCATCTCTTCCGTGGTCCACACTGCTCTCACCCACCTGGATCAGAAGGACTCATACGTGCGTCTGCTCTTTGTGGACTTCACATCTGCCTTCAACACCATGATCCCCCAAACTCTGATAGACAAACTATCTACACTTGGACTAAGCCCCTCCATTTGTAACTGGGTACTAGACTTCTTAACAAACAGACCACAGTCCGTGAAGATCCACAACTTCTCCTCCTCCACCATAACCCTCAGCACTGGCTCTCCTCAAGGATGTGTGCTGAGCCCTCTTCTGTTCACTCTGCTCACATATGATTGTACAGCCACACATCCAGGCTGTCATATTGTTAAGTTTGCAGATGATACAGCGGTGGTGGGATGCATCACAAACAATGATGAGTCCAGCTACAGACAGGAGGTGGAACACCTGGAGAGCTGGTGCAAAGAGAATAACCTTCACATGAATGTGAAGAAGACAAAGGAGATGATTGTGGACTTCAGAAGGAACAAACAAACACACACCCCACTGAACATAGGTGGATCAGTGGTGGAAGTGGTCTCCAGCTACAAGTACTTGGGTGTACACTTGAATGATAACCTCAGCTGGAGCAACAACACCACCAGCCTGATCAAGAAAGGTCATCAGAGACTCTACTTCCTCAGACGGCTGAGACGAGCTGGTCTGAGCAGCCCAGTCCTCACCTCCTTCTACAGGTGTGCAGTGGAGAGCATCCTGTGCTCCAGCATCAACGTGTGGCATGGAGGCTGCACAGTTGCAGAGAGGAAAGCTCTACAGAGAGTGGTGAAGGCTGCACAGAAGTCTGTTGGAGTCAGTCTCCCCACCATCACAGACATTTACACCTCCAGATGCAGGAAAAGAGCCACCTGCATCATGAAAGACCTCACTCACCCAGCACACTCACTCTTTGCCCCACTCCCCTCAGGACGGAGGTTGAGGAGCATCAAATGTAGAACCACTAGACTGAGGAACAGCTTCTACCCTGAGGCTGTTAGACTCATGAATAAATAAACAATAAGAATAATCACTGCAAAATATCACATCATGCTGATGCTGATCTGTTTTCTTGTTGCTGTGTTCATCTGTGACCATCTGCTCATACAGACTCATGTTCGTGCTGCTGTTTATAATGATGTTTTTCTACTACATTAGGGCTTAGTGTATTACTAGTTGATGTTTTTCTTAGTTAATCCTAGATGTTATTACTGTTTTTCTCTTGCATTTGTTGTTGGATGTAACTGGGACCCTGTGTACATAATCTCGTTTTCATCACATGTACCACATGCGGTGCAAATGACAATAAAGACTCTCTCTGACTCTGATATTCCAGGAAGCAGGAGCGGAGTAGGAGAAGGCCCTTTTGCCAAGTTCAGTCCTCACTGACGGAACACTGCAGGCACTAGTCTACACAGAAAAAGGTGTCACATCATGGTCAGACTTTGCAATACTCATAAATAAATAAATGCATAAATAGTTAAATCTTAGTCAGCATAAGGTTACTTGACTCATCTCAGCTGTGACGGGCAGGATTCAGCTTCAATAAATTAATGGGTGTATTTGTATGGAGGACAGGATGTGACAAAATGAAATAAATAAATACATAATACAAGCACAACAATTAAATGTATCATTAAGTATCCCTCGTTTTGTGTTTCAATGTTTTTAATTACAGTACATTATATCTAGCTCGCTTTACTTTGAAGTGTTCAACCTGCACTTCCGGGGCGGCAGCTACCTGACGGTACTTCTTGCGCATGCGTGAACCCTCCTTCCTTCTCGTCCCTCCTCTGCCAGTCGCAGGCTTCTTCTGCCGCTAAGTTCTTTGAGGCTTTTCGCAACACAGGTTAGTAGAAAAAGAGGAGAAGTGTAACATTTTACTTTTAGCCGTGTGTTCGCACAGCTCGAACAGAGTGTGTTGGGGGTGACATTAAACAAAAAAAGAACCAGTTTATTAGATTAAGCTAACGAGATGTTAGCTAGCCTGTGTGTGCGGTTAGCTCATCTTTCTTCAAGTGTTTCCTGACTCTTTGTTCCTGTGGGCCACATTCCTGGGAGCCCTAGTCAGTTGGTTCCTGGTTTGTTTCTAAATGCTAAATTTTAATAGCATTAAGTTTAATGTAACGCCGTTTACAGCTCTGTTGAACTTTGACCAGCGATTAGCTGAGTGACTGAAAACCAAGGGTCGCAGGTTGGTGGCTAGAAGTCATGTTTGCACTCAAAGCTACACATTTATTGAAGCACTTTGCAGTGCAGTACTTCCATTTAGCACTTAATATCTATAATGTATATATGCATGGTAAATCAGCAGCAGATCATGATTTAAAACGCGCATTATTCAAAAGGCATCTCTGAGGGTTTGGGCTTATGTAATAACAGGCCTTTGTTCCCTGCTGGTGGATCATGACTTGCATGTGACCATTTAAGGGTGAACAAGTACTTTTGAGCATTTAGCTCTACAAAGATTTGTCTTTTTTTTTTTTAAATATATATATTTGCACAAAAAGTTTATCCACCCATTTGGACTTATCCATACTTTTTTTTATTATTTTTTTCATTCATTCAACCTTTATTTAGTCAGATAAATCTTATTGAGCTTCGAGGGCTCATTTACGAAAGCGACCTGCTACAAACTAAAGAATGATGAACATCAATGATACAAATACATTAAACAGTAAACAAAAGAAAAGAAAAAGTAGCAAAAACATTATAAGGTAGATGTACAAAAAAAAAATCAAAGACAGGAACATATCTGCATTGGTTTTTGCCAGGATTCCAACAGATTCTGAAAACCATCCAGAGAGGTCAGGGCCGAGAGCTTCAGATCTTTTTGTAAGATATTCCAGGAAGCAGGAGCCTAGTCTGAGCTGAATATTTGGGTTGTATCTCCCTCAGGTGTGCACCGCAAACATCATGTCATCCGGAAACGCTCAGATCGGCAAGCCCGCTCCAGAATTTAAGGCCACCGCTGTGGTTGATGGGCAGTTCAAGGAAATCAAGCTGTCAGACTATAAAGGTATTCCTGTTTTGTGTAACTGTTTGATGCAAATCAAGGATTTGTTTGTTCATTTTTATATATATTTTTTGGGTATTTCAACGAATCCTGACCCTTTTTCCCCCCTCTCTGTATGTTTAAGGGAAGTATTTGATTTTCTTCTTCTACCCCTTGGACTTCACCTTCGTGTGCCCGACTGAGATCATCGCTTTCAGCGACAGAGCAGAGGAGTTTCGCCGTATTGGCTGCGAGGTCATCGGCTGCTCCATCGACTCCCACTTCAGCCATTTGGCGTGGTAAGAATTTCTACTAGCAGGGAAAACAATAAGGTCTCCGGTGCTTTTAAACTGATCGGTCAGCAGGTGGGATTACTGGATTATTTTCATAGTCTGCTTGTGCTCAGGGGGGGGGGTATCTGACTTGTGGAGTGTACTGAGAAATTTAACTCTTTGTATAAACTCTTGCATGATATCGCAGCAGGTGTGTCGACTGTTTTAAGCTCTTTATTTGAAGCAGTTTTGTTGGAAGGTTTGAAAATGATAAATGTTGCATCAGAATGTCCACAGTTGGAAGATTCTGGCAACTTAAAAAGCAGCACCCACCCCCGTTTATCTCCCGTCACGCTGGCTCTCTGCAAGGTGGTGATAAACGATGGTGGTGATAAACGATGAACTAACGGCCTCTGGGTTGGTTTGTGTTCCCTCTTCAATAAATGTGTGAGGAGTCCTGTTTTATTTTAACACCTGCTTCAGCACACTTTATTTATTTTTCTGTTTTATAAGTGGGTCTCTGACAAGTTTTTTGATTCTAAATAATTAATTAGATTCAGGTGTCTACAGGATAACGCCACAAATGTGCAGACAGCGGGCTCTGAAGACCAGCTTTATATTAAATGTTTCTGACTCGGCAGGACAACCATCTGTCAAGAGAGCCACCGTTTGGAATGAATCAGGAATGAAGCTCTTGAGCTGTAGAGCACTGGAGCTTTGATATTTTTTTTATCATTACCGGCCTGTAAATAGTTTTTATTTAATACTGAAGTTCTGTTTTTGCCTTCAGGATCAACACACCAAGGAAACAAGGAGGTCTGGGTAACATGAAGATCCCTCTGGTTGCAGATCTCTCAAAGTCCATCTCCAGAGACTACGGTGTGTTGAAGGAGGATGAAGGCATTGCATACAGGTCTGTTAGATCTTTGTGAGGCTGTTGGTCACTGTCTAATGACTGGATCTGATCTTGTTACTCAACTTGTTTTGTGTGTGGGGGCTCTCAGGGGTCTGTTTGTGATTGATGTTAGCATTTAGCCCCCCCGAATCCGCAGCTCCGGGCAGTCCGGTTTATCTGCATCTCCAAAAATGCTGTCGGCTTTGTTATTCCAAGTTAGCTCGTTGTCCCCCGATATCTTCGGCTTCCAGGCCGACATCGATCCGAGCTCCAGGAACCTCTGATCGCACAAAGCCGGCTGTCGAGGCTGCAGCTCCGGTGGGGTCCGCTTTAGCATGTTAGCCTTAGCTCATACCATGAGCTACTGGTCTCGTGCGGTGGGAGCGATCGGCGGAGCGATCGCGGCTGCTGCTCCAGGCCTGAGACATTCACAGAGTTCAGCGAGTGTTTCCAGTTAATTTATCCGTATGAGGCATCCTCTTATGGGAGAAACAGTCCTCCAAAGCCGGCTGCCGAGTGCCGAGACTAGAACTAGAGACTGGAACTAAATGTAAAATGGCGGAGGCGGCATTTCCGGTTCCTGGTTCCCGCAGGAAGTTGTTCAAATAATGCTTAAAATTATATAAAAAATAATAATGATACTTTACGTATTTATAAAGCCATTTAAAACAACCACAGCTGCAACAAAGTGCTGTACACATGAAATTGAGAACATTTAAACACACACAAATTTTTTTTTTTTTTTAATTTTATTCCATATTTTTATTAATTATGATAATCTCGTAAAGTCGGACGCTCGTAGGTCAGGGCGCTCGTAAGTCGGGGACCACCTGTACTCTGTAGGGTTCATGTATTATAAAAGAAGAAAATAACGCTATCCAAAGTATCCAAAGCGCTGAAGACGCTATGGCAGACAGAAGCCAAAACGTGGAGAACATTTTTTGTCTGTTTTTTATTACGGTATACATATGAAAAAAAACTGCGCATCGGATTATAAGGCGTACTGTCTAAAGCGCACTGTTGGCACACCTAAAAGCCTTTTTTCCCCCATATGTTATCTGATTGTGATGAAGTCAGTGCCTCACCAGCCATGAACCTCACCGCTCATCACTGGTCTTAAAGGTTCAGTATGCAGTTTCTGTAGAACTGCAGCAGTTAGAAATATTTTCAACAGGCAAAGCATTCTGATCCCTCCCCCTCAGAGCCATATGTGGCTCTGCCCCCTTGTGGTCTGTTGAATTTCAAATTCAAGCTCTGTTTTTATTGGCTGATTCAAATTCAAGCTCTGTTTTTATTGGCTGGTTACAAACTCTGTTTTTATTGGCTGGAAAATGGCGGGTCACCTTTTCTTTTTAGAAATGCTTATTTACCACCTGGAGAAGCAAGGGGACAATATTTTTTTTAAATTTTTTTCAGAGATTACCTGGCTAACATCAGTCTGTCAGGAGGTAGTGACAGAGTGAAGAAATATGTTCATAAAAAAAGCTACATACTGCAGCTTTATTAAAGACCGTGTAAAGTGAAATTAAATGTGTGTTTTTAGTTTGTCACATGGCATAAATATGTGTTATTAATCACCCATTTAAATCTGACTGATTAAAAACATTGTTTACCTTATAAAATTAAGTCTCAAAAATCATGAAAAAACATGATTTTGCCTTGGTCTGGAACGCTAGGGGCGTGTCAGTGCGTGGGCGTGGTTTCAGGCAGCTGCGCTCGTCCTGCTCGTGTCCCACAGTGGAGAGGCAGACAGCAGAGCCAGTAAACCTGCTCTGTTTTTATCCGAGTTCTGTCTGTAACAGCAGCTACTTTTTCCAAGAGTTACGCTGTTTTTGTAAATAGTTTTCTTGTGTGTTTTTAATCTGGAATGAAAAAAAAAAGAAAAGAAAAAAAGAGTTGTACCATGCGGGATTTGAACCCGTGGGGTTTGGGACGGAAGGCAAGCGCTTTATCCATTGACCTATCCAAGCATTCAGATACTTGGTATAAAACCACGCGGTATAAAAACATGTTATGATTTGTACGGGTGCCCTGACCATTGCGACATCCAGGGAAGATGCACGAACGAGGCATAATTGATTAGCTAGCTAACAATGAACAAAATATCTATGCTATTGCTATCTGATGCTATCTGCGATTCGCGAGTGAACGGCTCCACCGAGGCGAATTTATACGGCTGGAGCTGCAGGGGGTGGGGCTATACTAATGAGGACCGCGTGACGAAACGCGGTCACATTTAAAACACGCCTAAAAAATCCTGAAATAGAAATATGTTTATACACAGTTTGCTCTATAACTCCAAAATTAATTGAGCTACAATTTTGAGACTTTTTACTCATTTACAAGATTACAATTATGACATTTATAATGTTTATTGAAGAAAATGTTGAAATTCACTTTACACGGTCTTTAA
>JBBPBX010010577.1:4503-14773 GCA_038048925.1 Garcialebias charrua
ATATATATATATATATATATATATATGTATGTATGTATATATATATATATATATTATGTATATATATATATATGTATATATGTATATATGTATATGTATATATATATATATATGTATATATATATATATATATATATATATATATATTTTCTCTCTCTTTTGTTTTCTATTGTTTATTGTTTGATTGTTTATTGTTTAAGGAAATTCTACCATTGCTGTTCATTGTTCTTTAGTTTTAGCAGGTCGCTTTCGTAAATGAGCCCATGAGGTTCAAAAGATTTACCTGACTAAATAAAGGTTGAATGAATGAAAAAAAATAATAATAATGCAATGATTACTTCTTGGTGTATGTGTTGTAAGCTGCTACCACACCACATTTAAACTCTGTATGCGTAAAAATTAGCGTTTTAAAGCGTTTGTTGTGTTTTGTTAATTCCGTCAGCTGTGGCAGCTATCTTAACTTGGGTTGGCTCCAAACAGGAACATTTGTAGATGTACATCCAGTGATTATTTCGTGAAAGTTTCATAAAAAAATTGTCCAGTGATTCATTTGTTTTGCAAATGGAAGTTGCTGAAGTTTTGTGATTTGGTTGACTATAATATTATTTTATTATTGTACAAAGCTCAGAATTTCACATTACCCTCAAATATCCAAACGTTTTTTGTAAAAAGACTAGTACTTACAATCTCAAGGAAACATATATTTTTGTTATGCCACAATACGGTATATAACTACTGTAGTTTAAAGAGTAGGTCTACTTTAGTACAGGGAATAGGACCATGGAATGGTTTGGAAATGGATATTAAAATTGCAAAGTCAATATCTATATTTAAGAAAATGATTAAAACAAAATTTCTGAACAAATATTCATAAATTGGTTTATATCCAAATTACTATACTGTATGGTATTGTGTGAGATTTTTTTTCTTCGTCTGTCTCCTTTCATTTCATGTATTGTTTTGTTTTTTAATGTGGTTTTGTATATACTTCTCTTGTGTTTTTTTATTTATTTGAAATGAATTTTTTTTTAAATAAAATAAAACAAAATAAAAATGAGATATTTTGCTAACAGACAGACACAAACAGTAGTGGATAAAAACATTATCTTCATTTGTGTTTCGGCAGTCCGCAATAAAACTACAAGATGTCAAGTGGAAAAATGTTGTTTAAACAAATTTAGTCTGGTAATCAACATTTCAAAATAGGTTTTATTGCAATGTTTCAGTTTTTTTCTTACGTAAAGGTCATAAAGTTAGTCGTCGGAGCACCGTTTTCCTCTTTTCAGCGGATGGTCTGACGTCGGAGCCACAGACCTCACAGTCTGCACTTGTCAGGAGCGAGCAGCACAGAGGCCCGAGCACAAACCTCAGCCAAGGCCGTCTGTGACAGCTAGCATGCCACGCGGCCTGAAACAATACACAGTCTGTCTGTCCCTGCGGCCGTCATCACACACTCGTACAGTCACGGCAGGGGAAGAACACACGCTCAGCCTGACGTCTCCAGACAGCGAAAAATAAACGGACAGGCGGAAAAAGAAGACACATAATGAGTAACAGTGTTGTGAGAGAAAAGAAAGCGGATCCGTTTTATACTCGGGGTGTCATTGTGTAATAACCCTTCAGAGTCGAGGCTCGTCCGTGCTCTGTGGCAGCGGAGGGCAAACACCGTGAAAACGCTGGCTGCACGTCGTTAAAATACCTCGGAGAATACAGTATAGGATTCTTATCAAATAATACGAACCACGTTGCTCCACTTATACCTCCTGTGTGCCTGGGAACCCATGTGGGCTTTGGGCAGATATCTCCACCTTTTCAAGTCCTCTTTGAAGTTTCTGAGAAAAGTGAAAACAACCTTTGCATGCAGGCTTCTGAAAAGGTCACAACCATTTAAATATTTCTTTACAGCGTCTCATCTCTTCAGATACATAAAAATCTGTTTTATTGCTAAGAATTTGATTCAAGTAGACAAAATGTAAACCTCCACTTGGGATAAGAGCTGAGGGCAAACACAAGCGCCCATTAAAAGTTGCCAAAAGAGCTGTAAATGTAAATGCATCAACTATACGTTAATCTTTAAATCGTAAAGAGGGAAACGGCTTTTCTGCTGCATTTAAAACAGCCACATCCAAACCATGTTTTCTATGGTAATTAAGTAGTTGTCACGATGTTGCCCCCTCTCCTGCCTCAGTCTGTCATAAGTCATGTTTTGTTTTTCCTGCCAAGCATTTCCAGCTCCTGTCACTCATTCAATTATCTCCACCCTGCAATCACAGCTCATGCTCTCCACCTGTTCACCTCAACCCTCATTCAGTGCCAGATTCTCTAACCTTATTTAGTTGTAGAGATCCAGCATTCACTGTCTTGGCTTTCGCCTTGCTTGCCACAAACCATCGCCTGATTTTTGACTCCTCATCTTGCCTGACCCTTTAGGATTTTATCTGCTCATCTGAACATGGTTTACAACTCTGCGCTCCCCTTTTTGACCACGACTACGGATTATGATTTGGCTCTGGCTTCTGCTTTCTGCTTCCACATGCTTGATCCCTGCTATGACCATCGGACCATGTACTGTATCTGGATCTCCCTTGCCTGGATCACAACGTCTTCAGTCTGCTCCGCTGTAGCAGCTCGCTCTGCATGAGTGACGTCACTGGCTCCATAAGTGGAAACCCCAGTACCCATCTGTACTTCCCCAGTCAAGTCAAGATCACTAACACTTCTGTCTTGACAATTGGACCTGGCCCAGGACCCAGACCTCCACCAGAGATTGTTTCATTACAATAAACTTTTTTTTACTTGCTCTTGGCCTGGGTGTTGTGACGATCCAAACCTGTTCTTGTCATTAGTAGCATTTCTTGAAGGAATGCTGACCCATTCCATCACGTTGCAATGTTTAAACCAAAGATGTCCTGTGACCTGTTGGTGCTCAGAGTGTGTTGAGGATGACTCTGAAGTTAGAGCTTAACACTTGCAAACCTGAGTTGGAGCCGTTTTTGTGTTCGAGTTCAGCTGTGATTATCTTGAATCAGGGGTCTTGAAGTAAAATAGTTTTTACAATATAAATTGATAGATCATGATATATTTAGGACGCGGGTTCGCGTCCCGGCCACTACACACCTTGGGGTGTCTATGAGTGCACATCTAATTCTCCAGCTCCCCGGGCGCTTTCTATGGCTGCTCACTGCAACACCTGGTAGGTGGTTGGGTTAAATGCAGAGACGAATTTCGTCTGTGTATGGGAAACATACGCAGATGACAGGAAAAGACATTATTATTATTATTATTATTTAGCTAACATACGAATGTTCACCTTTCATGGCAGTAAGTGGAGAAAATACAAAGTATTTACATACAAGCTATTTCCAGAGTACGGTAAAAACATTTAACAACTAGACAGTGGTTGGTATTTGTGTAAACATACAGTTTAATTTGAGGAGTGGATGCCTGTCAGTCCTTTTTGTTCCTGGTTTTTAAAGAAGCATGTGCTGTATACATATATTTTTGTATAAAAAATGTATATGAAACAAAAGCTATCACTTTTTCAGTTGCTCACGTCTGACTTACTTGGTTACATTTTTTATTAAACTTCTGCTGTGAACTGAAATCCAGACCAGAGAGTGTGCTTCAATTATGGGTGCATCACTCTCCTTACCCTCCCTGGTAAGGTCTATTTAGAGCAGGGGTGTCAAACTCATTTTGATCTGGGGGCCGCATACAACTTAATCTGATCTCAAGGGGGCCAGACCAGTAAACTCATTCCAAAATTACATAGAACGAACAGTAAGTCCACTTTTTTCTTTGTATTAGTGCAAAGAAGAAATAAATTATAAAAATATTTACATTAAATTAATTGTCCTTTTACACTTTTACTCAGTTTAACATTTATTTAAGTGCATTACACATTTAAAAAACTGATCACAGTGATTGCACAACGTTTTAAAACATTTAGTCAACAAACAGTTTTGTGGAACTTAGTTCCCTGCATGTTAAAAATACATCAGATCAAACCCATCAAAATTTAGAAATGAATGAATTTAAAATCCATTTTCCACATCTAGGAAGCAATTCTGAACACATAAATTGAGCTTTGAGCGTAGCTTTGTTTTATTAATGTTCATTAGTGAGAAAACTTGCTCACAAAGGTAGGTAGTCCAAAACATGGACAACATTTTTGCAGCCAGTGCTGTCAATTTAGGATAGCGTGGTAAGAGATACTTGTAAAATGTGTCCAAGCCCACAGAGGCAAGTTTGTCCTTCAATAGACTATATGCCACGGACTTCCGTTCCAGCACTCCCGCAGTCATGAGCCGGACTGCGCACTTCCGGTTAGCGGGAAAGACACAAACATAAATGACTAAATACAATTAATAAAACATCTGCATCCACACCAATAATAACCATACACATATAAATCCATATAAAATTATGGTGACGTTCCCCCTACGGATAGCCGCGATAAATTTTCGCCGAACCCCCCTCGGAACAGCTGTTCCCACCGGTGGGCGGACACAACGGAACTCACGTGTAGTGCCGGTAGCGTGCAGCCGCTTCCCGTTTCGGGTCTGTTTCATGGTTTGCTACTAGGAGCTAACGCTAACAACAACGGCAGTGGATGGGACCCGGAAGTGGCGGATGTGTCCAATATTTTACCGGAAGTACGTCACGACCCCCCGTGGCATATAGTCTATTCTACATCACACTGCAAATCAATGATTTCAAGTTGCATGTCAACAGGCACATCAGAAGCTCTGACTGTGAATGGTGAGCGAAAAACTGCGAATTCTGTCTCGAGTTCGCTAAAGACCTGAAATGGTTTCTCAAACTCCCTCAGCAACCCTGAAATCTTGTCTTTGTACTGTTTCACATCAGGATGAATGCTTGCTGCGCACACATCTCGGAGACAGGGAAAATGAGCAGGGTCTCTGCTTGCTATTTACGTCTCCCATACTAAAACCCAGTGCCTCTAGGTCCTAGAGGCACTGAGTTTGAGTAGGACAACATAGGAACTGCAGATTTTTAAGAAAATAACATTTATTCTTTTTTTTTTAATACCGGTAATTCAGATTTATCCTCGGGCGGACTAAACCCCCTGGCGGGCCGGTTCTGGCCCGCGGGCCGTACGTTTGACGCCCCTGATTTAGAGTTACTGGAGAAGCAAGTCCGATTGTTGGTCGAACCTCAGATCCAGAAGGAGCAATGTGGGTTCCGTCCTGGCCGTGGAACATTGGATCAGCTCTTTACCCTCTCTTGAGTCCTCAAGGGGTCATGGGAGTTTGCCCATCCAGTCTACATGTGTTTTGTGGACTTGGAGAAGGCATTCAGCCGTGTTCCTCAGGGCACACTGTGGTTGGTGCTCCGTGAGTGTGGGATTAGGGGCGCATTGTTACAGGCTGTTCAGTCCCTATATAAAAGTGGTGCGAGAGTTTGGTTTGCATTGCCAGTAGTAAGTCAGACTCCCTCAGGATGGGAGTTGGACTCCGCCAGGGCTGCCCGTTGTGACCGATTCTATTCACAACTTTTATGGACAGAATTTCTCGGTGCAGCCATGGGGCAGAGGGATTCCGGTTCGGTGGCCTCAGGATTTCATCTCTGCTCTTTGCAGATGATGTGGTCCTGTTGGCATCATCATGCTGTGATCTTCAGCTCTCAATGGACCGGTTAACAGCCGAGTGTGAAGTGGCAGGGATGAGAATCAGCACCTCCAAATCTGATGCCATGGTCCTGAACCGGAAAAGGGTGGATTGCTCTCTTCATGTTGAGGTTGAAGTTCTGCCTCATGTGGCAAAGTTCAAGTATCTCAGGGTGTTGTTTCCAAGTGAGGGAAGAATGGAGCGTGAGACTGACAGACGGCTTGATGCAGTATTGCGGACTCTGTACTGGTCCACTGTGGTGAAGAGGGAGCTGAGCTGTAAGGCATAGCTCTCTGTTTACCAGTCGGTCTACATTCCTATCCTCAACTATGGTCATAACCTCTGGGTAGTGACCAAAAGAATGAGATCACAGATACAGGCAGTTGAAATGAGTTTCCTCCGCAGGATAGCTGGACTCTCCTTTAGAAATAGGGTGAGAAGTTCAGTTATCCAGGAGAGACTCTGAGTAGAACCGCTATTTCACCACATCGAGAGGAGCCAGTTGAGGTGGTTTGAGCATCTGGTAAGGATGCTTCCTGGATGCCTCCCTAGGGAGTTACTTCGGTTATGTCCAACTGGGATGAGATCCCAGGGAATACCCAGGACACGCTGGAGAGACTACATCTCTCACTTGGCCTGGATTGCCTTGGGGTCCTCCCAGAAGAGCTGGAAGAGGTGGCTTTGGAAAGGGATCTTTGGGCCTCCATGATCAAACTGCTGCCTCCACGACCCGACATCGGAACAAGTGGAAGATAATGGATGGATGAATGTGAACTGAAAATGTTATTGCCATTTAGTTGAGAATCAGTACCCATGGCTGCATTCATTGGATGTTTTGCATTTTCTGAACCAAAATTTTTTTTATTTTATTTTTTAGAAAGAGAAAAGTCTTAAAGTTCCAAGTAGTTCAATCAAGTCCCTGAATAATTACATTTACAAAAGTAGCAATGACACGTTTACCCTTTTGTCCTTTTGTTATTATTTCCTGTCTGAACATATCAGAAATCTCATAACAACAGTTGCCACAATGGTTTAAGTCTGTAATCTGTTCAGTGTAAAATTCTATAACAGAAGTTGACAATAGAAAATTGTTCTTTAGTGACACCAAAGTTCATGTTCATGTTCATGCCAATTGTTCTTTAGTGAGTTTTCATGTAAATAACTGATTGGCCGAAACCACTTCACACTCACAGGTGCATAAATCAGCTGCCTGCTTTCCTGTGTGACATTTTGCAGAACAAGCATTCAAGGCTGAATCTTCTAACTCTAAAGTTATTTTATAAATCAGACATTTATTTTTCTTAAGTGTTACTGTTTTCTCAAATTAGACAAAGAAAACCACCAAGTGTTATGGAAGGAAATTGTCTTTTTATCTGCTTATCAATATCAGTCATGGGCGTAGCCAGGGGGGGTTCGCCCGGTTCGAACGAACCGCCCACTTTGCCTATGAAGTCCCGTCTACAACTCCCGCGAGACTGTGAGGGATGACAAGTTTGACAACATTCACTCTGTCCTGGCTTGGAAGGCAACACGGTGGATTCACACGGTAAAATTACATTGTGTTTTTTGATTCAACTGTTCATTTGTGTATTTTAAGTAGTACTGTTTGATGTTAGAGAGATTAGAAGTGGGTCACGTTTTTATAAGATATGGATAATGCAGGGCTGCCAACTTTTCAAAAAGCCAAAGAGTGAGAATCTTGTTTTTGTGTGTGGGGGGAGCGCGGCGGCAACGCGGCGGCAGCGCGGCAACAGGGTTTGATTGTGCTGGTGAGCTTCACCTGGCCTCATCCTGTTGGCTACATCCTACAATAGAAATTGACTGAAAATGACTCCCTACACTCTACTTTATATCTGTGTCAGATTGAAATACTATTTCATATTTGAATATGTATGGAGGACCAAAACTGACATAATTAGAAATAAAAAGTAAAAAGAAATATATTAATGGACGAATAAATAACTAAAACATATAAAAACCAATAAATAACTTAAAATGCACCAAATTTAAAAAAAAAGGAAACCTTTCCTGGATCAGCTCTTCTATTGGTCAACAGACAGGATAAAGCAGGATCCACATGCAGATGTCTGTGCTACCTCAGTTTAGTTTAAGGTTTAGTTTAAAACAAAAGCACAGGTAAACTTTAAACTTTAAGTGCATATATTCATTTAATGGTCTATTTATATATTTCTGCTTTTATTTCTAATAATGTCAGTAAGTCCTCCATAAATGTTAGTATTTACCACCTTTTTGACTGTGTTTTAACTGTTACTGTACATTGTATGAAGAGCATTTTATGATGTAGGTTTAGTCAAAAATGACAAGAGAAAAGTTAGAGACATTCTTCATTTTCCAGTGGGTTTAGCAGAAAATGTACATATCAACAGCAAAACAGCAACAAAACATATAAATACAGTGCCTAAATGGTAAGAAGAGTTGAAAACAATTGAATTTTAAGTGTTTTGAACTGTGTGTTCTTCACACAAAAAGCTGGGAACAGCTGGAATTCCTCAAGTGGTCAGAGGTATCAGTAATAATTGAGAGGCTATTTCTACTGTGTTCTTGGTGTTAAAAAATAAGCTTTACCTTATCTTTCCATATTCTCCATCATCTAGCAACTTGTTCAGCTTAGCCCTGGTGGTGAAGCCAATGTTCAGCTTTCTTCCTGCCAAACAAATAGAACTAACATAAATACTGTGTTATGCTAATGATCAGAGAGACATATTGGACATATTGGACAAGAAGTCATGTGCTGTTGGGCTACTGGGAAAGTCCATCCATCCATCCATCCATCATCTTTACCCGTTTCTTCCATTTTGGGTCATGGGGGTCGCCGGTGCCCATATCCAGCAATCACAGTGTAAGGGGCAGGGTGCACCCTGGACAGGTCGCAAGTCCATCACAGGGCCACATATAGAGACAAACGAGACAAACAACCATTCACTCTCTCACTCACACCTAGGGACAATTTAGAGTTACCAATACCAATTTGGTCTGTGGGAAAGTCATTCTTAATAAAATTAATAAAACTTAGCAGGTTTCTCATCAGGAGGTGATTGGGTATTGGGTTCCCCCATACTCACTTGTAATATTAGGTATCAAAAATAATCATGAATGATTTTCCAACACTTACCTGGTAAATGGTTTGCCTTTTCTTTAAAGGGAAAGTCACGAGCCTGTTCACAGCCCTGCAGGCTGTTGGCAGCATGAATTCTTCGCACACAGCTTGCGAATGAATTTTAACATCTGCAACACAGACATTTACAAATGTAAGACAGTGGGTAAAATGTGTTGTACAAACTCCCGGGGCGTCGTCACTACACAAACAAAAGGAACCTGGAGTTTCCACAAAGATTAAAAGAAACATTTCTAATAACTACTAGATAAACTTTTCTGCTAAACAAGAAAAATATTATAAATATGATACATTTTGATCAAATTAATTAAACAACAACCCTGTTACACGACACTGGTAGTGGTGCATTACCACCACGAACTGCTGAGGAAGTGGACTGAAACAATGCAAACAAACAAACACATTAATTAATTAATCATTATTTTACAGGTTTGACTCGAACTTGATCTGATCTTAGTCTAAAAGAAAGATGAAAGGTGGTGGGCCGTGCATTATTATATATATTATATATCAAGGACTGCCAGGCCTTTAATTGTGTCCAGCATCAGAACAGCTGAAGTGAACAGGAGAGGACAAACATGTCTCCTGTTTCTGCAGATGTTCAGCTGACCAACATCTGGCTGCAGTGGAGAAACGTTCAGGAAGTAGAAACTAATTCTCTCCTGGACTCTGTGTCTGTTTGAAGCTCAGCAACGTTCTTCAGAGTCTCCCACTCTGAGTGCAGCCTCTCAAACGTTGGTTCTGCTGAGTTCTGTCCACAGAACCTGCTCCACATCTCAGGTCCAGATGTTCCACTCAGCTGCAGGAGCTTCTAACGGCCCTTAAATCCCCACAAACATGAAGAGGAGAGAAGAAGAAGAACATCCAGGAAGATGTTTCTCTGAACTGACCAACACTTATAAACTGATAAATTATACTATACTATAAACTGATAAATTAAGTAGAATTATTCATTAGTTTGAAGGTTATCATTGGTTGAACAAACTGTGAAATAAGGGGCAGATATAATAAGATTTCATCTTCTTTCTGCTCCTTTCATTTTATCCTACTTGTATTCTTGTATCTGATGAAACTGTCTTGTATTGTTCCTTTAAAATGAATGAATAAACATCAAATCAAATCAAACACTTGACTCACAAGAAGTCCACATGCTTCAGTGAGACGTGTGGAGAAGTTCAGGTGTTTGCAGAGTTCCTGCTGAAGTCCTGAACTCAGCCTCTGTTCTAAAAGTCTGTCACACAGTTCATGTTGAGATGATTTTTAAAGCTTCAACATGTTCCTGTCACTTTCTGTCCACACCATCTGAACACCTCCTCATTTCAGGAAACATCCACCACAAAGCTTCACTGAGCCTTCAACAACTACATCTCCCATGAGGCAGCAGCTGCTGGAGCTAACGCTCATGGGAAATGTAGTTCAGCTACATGTTCCTCTTCTGAGCTCATGACAGAGTAGTTTGGATCCATCGATGCATTTTCTTCAGCTGCTTTTCTCTGCAGCGTCA
>JBBPBX010010577.1:25170-46236 GCA_038048925.1 Garcialebias charrua
CTGTCACTTACAACAGGGTTTTATTAGCAAAACTCATCATACTGTATTCAGGCATTTATTTTAAGAAAGAACACAGGCTTGTAGAGATTGATTCACTGCGCACTGGTTCTTTACCTCATTTACTCTAGGGAAATGTTCAAATGATTATTCTGGAAACACTGGAGAGATCAGTTAATGAATTAAATGCAGCCCTCATAATGTTTTCAGAAAGGTGGATAACGGTTTTGTCTTGCTCAAACTTCTCTGAACCCTCAACAGTATTTACTACAAACAGAAGATTCTTATGATTATCACATAACTGTCTTATGTTAGGGCTTTTGGAGATTTCTGTCAGTTTCTGTAAACATTTAATATTTATGGATTCACAGTTAGGAGGCTCAGTTGATAAAGTTGTTGCCTCTCAGCGAAAAGGTTGCTGGTTCAAATCCCGGCCCAGGACCTTACTGGCTGGAGTTTGCATGTTCTCTCTGTGCATGTGTAGGTTTTCTCCGGGTACTCCAGTTTCCTTCCACAGACCAAAAACATGCATGTTAGTCTGATTGGTAACTCTAAATTGTCCCTAGGTGTGAGTGAGAGAGAGAATGGTTTGTCTCATTTGTCTCTATGTGTCCTGTGATGGACTGGAGACCAGTCCAGCGTGTCCCCCTCCTCTCACACAGTGACTGCTGGATATGGGCATCATTGACCCCCGTGACCCAAAACGGAGGAAGCGGGTAAACATAATGGATGGATGGATTCACAGTTCGTAATCAGCAGTGCGGATACCACTAACCTGAAACCAAAAGTGGCAGAAATGTTATGTAACACTTACCATTTCTCTCTACCTCCCTAACAGGCTAAAGCCAGCGGGAAAAAGCCTCAGAAGGTTGCCCTCAAAATTTCTCCTCAGGGAGTCATGATGTTTGACTGGTCCACCAACAAGCTCCTGGAAAACGTCTCCATATACAGGTGTGTTCAGGACAGTGGGTAGTCATAAAGTCCTGCTGTGTGACTGGTCTGATTAATCAAAGAAGGTTGCCCTCAAAATTTCTCCTCAGGGAGTCATGATGTTTGACTGGTCCACCAACAAGCTCCTGGAAAACGTCTCCATATACAGGTGTGTTCAGGACAGTGGGTAGTCATAAAGTCCTGCTGTGTGACTGGTCTGATTAATCAAACGATGAATTCTGTCTTCTTTTTGTTCTGCTTGTTGAATCCGTAGAATATCCTACTGCACCGTGGACAAACTGCATCATAAAGTGTTTGCTTATATCGCTCAAAACACCCTGAATGGCACCCTGGAGTGCCATGCCTACCTCTGCTCAAGGAGGAAAGTAGTGAGTGGGACCAATTTAACTTTTTCGAGTTTGTTTTTTTGTGTAAAAGTTATAAATAATTATGGTCTTATCAGATGTACAGTAACTAGCTTTTCAAATGGCCGTAGTTCCAAAAAAATGGGTTTTACATCTGACGAGACTAGCAAACTAATTGGTAGTCTCAGTGCAACCAAGACTTGCTGCTGTCTTAAAACAACTTCCATCTCGAAAACCATTTTTAGCAGCTCATGCAAACACTATTTCATAAACTGTTATACTGCAGGCAATTTGTTAATATATTTCTTTACATACCGTACTTTCCGCCCGATAAGTCGCATCAGTCCAATTATGTCCAATAAAGTGGAAAAATCCATAAACGTGTCGCACCGCCGTATACGTCGCATCTATTATGCGTCACCGCTGACGCGTCGCGTATGTTACGCATCAGCGGTGACAACCCGGAAATGGCCACAGGAGCGTGCACGGTAGGACTTTAACAAGATTAACACTTAAAACAATTATTTGTTTGCTGAAAATTATAGCAAAGATGTGTCTGAGCTGAACTTTTCCTTAATAAATGCATGTACTGGTCAAATAAGCTGAATTAAAAAAAAATAGTTTTGCTACGTCTGTGCTGCGAAGCGTGCACGCGCAACGAGCAGATACGCTTCATTTCTTTAAAATTTAACAAGATATACACCTTAAAAAATATATATGTTTGCTGACATTATAGCAAAAGTGCTTCTGAGCTGAACTTTTTCTTAAAAAATTAGCGCAATGTTCAAACCAGTTGGATTTAAATTGTTTCGCTTTGACGGTCTTCCAAAAGTGCGCGCGCTTGAGAAAATAAATTATAAATAAATCTAATTTTATCTCAAACATCTCCTACAGCTAATAGTGATTACTTTCTGTATGTTTCATCAAAATCTGTCCTGTGGTTCTTGACCTCTTTTGCATTGCTAACTGTAAAACACTGAGCTAACAGTAGTTCAGACCTTGTAACGTGGTGGTGTGTAGGAGGAGAGCTAGCTTAGCATTAGCAACATGTGCTCCGGTGTAGCTTGGAAAAGAGCAAAAGAATGTTGGTTCCCACTGGTACTTTTATTACACTGCTTATAAAATCATACAATGCCAGGTCTCCACGGCGCTAAGTCTAATATTCCATCCATCCATCCATTTTCTTCCGCTTATCCGGGGTCGGGTCGCGGGGGTAGCAGCCTAAGTAGGGAGGCCCAGACTTCCCTCTCCCCAGCCACTTGGAGCAGCTCCTCTGGGGGAATCCCAAGGCGTTCCCAGGCCAGCCGAGAAACATAGTCCCTCCAGCGTGTCCTGGGTCTTCCTCTGGGTCTCCTCCCGGTGGGACATGCCCGGAACACCTCACCAGGGAGGCGTCCAGGAGGCATCCTAACCAGATGCCCGAGCCACCTCAACTGGCTCCTCTCGATGTGGAGAAGCAGCGGCTCTACTCCGAGTCCCTCCCGGATGACTGAGCTTCTCACCCTATCTCTAAGGGAGAGTCCAGACACCCTGCGGAGAAAACTCATTTCAGCCGCTTGTATCCAAGATCTCGTTCTTTCGGTCATAACCCAGAGCTCATGACCATAGATGAGGGTAGGGAAGTCTAATATTCATACATGAATATTTAGAAGATAGTCCGTATATTCCTCACCACTTCGTTACTGAGGTTGAGCAGGGCAGCTAACGTGTACACACAGTCAGGCTCCCAGCTACACACTGCTGACTTCTGTGGTGAGTCATGACATATTAAATACGAAGGAGGCGCCCTCTTGTGCTTTGGGAAGGTACTACAACTGCAGTATACATACGGCCGTAACAACCTCCAGAGTTCAGGAGGCCGGGCTGCGACAGAGTGAGTCCGACCAGATGAGTCTGCTGTCGGACACATGAGCTGGGAACGGTCGGTGGACTCTAGCGGCCGAAAGTGGTACTGCTCCATTTTTTTTCTGAATGAATGGAAACGGTCATATCTCAGCCAAAAATTGGTCTAAAAATATGGGGAAAAAATCCCTAAATACGTCGCTTCGCCCTATAAGTTGCAGGGCATGCAAATTAGGCAAAAAGGTGTGACTTATAGGCCAGAAAATACAGTATGTTTCTTTGGTTATTTGCAAGTGTAAATAGCAGTGGCAGAGAGAGGTAACACCTCTGGTGCAGTCTGTCACTTCTGCCAGGAATTTTATAATGCTCGTGTTGTGCATGGCAAAAAATATTAAAAAGCATGACCAATGTGCTGCGACCAAACCTGGTTTCCATCGGGGTCATTGTCTTCTGCCGCATACACTCCTCATATAAGCAGATTCTCAAAATAACCCTTCATCACTGAGTTAGCTCTAATGCCTTCTTTAAAGGAAATGACATCACATATGCACTGTAGTGGAAAAAGTAAAGCCAAGTGTTTTATGTAAGGAGATGATGGTCTCTTTAGGTTTCTTTTCTGCTGTCGAGGCTAACAGTGGTTCTCTCTGAAAACTTGTGTTCTCCAGGCTCAGGCAGTGGCTCTGACGGTAGCCCAGGCCTTCACTGTAGCATTTGAGCTGTGGCAAGTGTCCAAAGAAGGTGGGCACCACTTTGTTCTCCCTCAAAGTCTGAGAAATGACACATTCACTTGTTCACACAGGCTTGTTGTACAAAAGTATGAGACTGCTTTTTTATGTACTGAATGTGTATTAATTCATCATGGACGAAGATACCTGTGGCACCTCTGTGGCTGTTGACCTGTTTGTCTTTGTAGAAAAAGAGAAACGAGTTAAATCTGGCTCTGCAGGAGAGGCCAGCAGCAGTTCTTACTCAGAGAGATCCAACAGCTCGGGGAGTCTGAAAGGAGCTGGTAAGAAGATGGTTTTATATTTATCAGTTTCATTTATTTTCATTTGACTGTTGATGAACAAGTATATTATTGACTGGGAAAAAAAATTCCTCCTTTTTACAATAAAAAGTGAACTGAACATCTAATGTTCTCTATTGTCTAAACCAGTTAAATAATCAAGGACAGTACATTTTTGTGACATTGACATGTACAGTATGTTAAGCCCCTTTCACTTTGAATAACAACCCCTACTCACTCTATGACCTACACGACTTATTAAACCCTCTTCACGTTGGATAAAGACTGTGTCACTCACAACATGAAAAATGAGCCACAATGTGGATGATCTTCATAGGTTGTTGCATGCATGCCTTAGGAACCCAGTAGGTTCTCCACTGTGGCTGTTAGATCACGTGTGGTTTCCATAGTTGTGAAGCAGCCACTTGGAATTGCCAACTGAGATTGATTAATGTTACACTTTGAGCAGGGTTCACAGTGAAAACTAAAAAGCAGTTTGTTCTTAGTTTCCTCTGCAGTTCTGCTACACAATGAGCAGTCTTGAAGAAGAAAATTAAAGTGATTTATTTTTAATTTTATTTCTGAGACAAAAAAATGCAGCTTGACTTTGAAATGAAAAAGCTTTTTTGCTAATACTGTACATTTTAATTTTCAAATTTGACATTTCAAAATGAATTTTGGTCACTTTTTACTGGGACATGTTTTGAAAATTAAATGTTAAACTTTATTTTATTTATAATTTTAATTAATTTACACAATGAGCAGTTTTGATTTAGAAAATGATTTAATTTTAATTTTATTTATGAGTCAAAAAATGCAGCTTGACTTTGAAATGAAAAAGCATTTCTGCTATTTCATTTTAATTTTCAAAACTGACATTTCAAAATGAATTTTGGTCACTTTTTACTAGGACATATTTTGAAAATTAAATGTTAAACGTTATTTTATTTATAATTTTAATTAATTTACAAATTGAGCAGTCTCGAAGAAGAAAATGAAAATGCAGTTTGGATTATTCATTTTAAATTTTATTTATGAGTCAAAACGTGCAGCTTTATTTGGAAACTAAAAAGCATTTCCATTAATCAATTTTAATTTGAAATATGAGACATAATAGCTTCCATACATCACTGCATGTGCATTCTCAAAACCTATATGGACCTATCACACTCAGTCATACATAACGAGAAGTCCACTGTGCTCCTAACACATGCCTGGAGTTCTGGCAGATTTGATTGTCATTACAGGATCACCATCCAGTGTGAAGGAGGTGTATTACATCTCTAGATCAGTGCCTGTTTCTTCTTCTCATTTAGTTGTTGCCACAGAACATCTGTTGGACTTGGAGGATGGCGTGAACACGGTTCAGCTGGAAAACGACGAACCCTCTGAGACCAACAACAGCCATGCCTTGGTACTGTCTTCTCTGTTGACTTTGTCTCTGTGTTGTATAAACTGAGAAGTGTCACAAGTCATTGGATCCCCGTTACTGCTTTCACCACAGTTGACTTTAATAAAACATATTTCTCAGGAAACTTGAAGAAAACCTATAATTTAAAATGGATTGTGAACAAATAAGTCATATTTAATATTTATGAGAGTACAACCAGATCCCTTTGTCTTTCAGGAAATAGAAGACAGTTTGGATGAAGCCTTTTCCAGGTGAGATATTTGATCCAAACATTTTGAATAATTAAAAAAGGAATCCTGGTTGATTTTTTTTTGCTGCTTGTTAAGAAATAAAATCCCTCTTCTATTTCTGTCCAGTCCTTTGGTAGGTAAGGCCCCTTTTCATTCACTTGGTCTCACAGTGCCACTCACTGATTGTTTCTGTGTACTACAGCCTACAGGTCCCCCAGGCTGATGAAAAACTGACACAATATGTGATAAATCACTTCACTGCTGAATGTAAAGCTGTGCTCAGTGTGCTGTGTGTCTGTGTCTCCAGCTGTGCTCTGGATAGCTATGGTTCATTTTCAGGTAAAGTTCAGCATTCCTGTGCCAACCATGGTTTAGTGTGGTGGTAGTTTAACCACTAACCTGACCCGTCCGTTTGTTTCATTCAGTCCAAACCAAATAACATCTCTAATGTTAGGTTCCCTGGTATTTTATTCCCCGTGGATCAATTGTTCAATAACTTAAAACATCTCTGGAGGAGCCTAACCTCCAGTTTAAACTGAACTAAAAGTTATAGAACATGTGTGTCAAACTCAAGGCCCAGGGGCCAATCGTGGCCCTCGTTGACATCTTATCTGGTCCCCAAGATGTTATTTTAAATGTAAAATACTTTTATCTCTTTATTATTATTTTTTTTCAATAATCTTTGATGATGTCAAAAACCCAACAGAGAACATCCAATGAGACCAGTCAAACTCTTGTTGAGGAGCCTGTGATCAAGAAAAGATGCTGGGTATCTGATTTGAGTTCATGTAGATTCTGAAACTGGCCCTTAATTTGAAAAAGGTTTTCATTTTGGCCCCCCTTTTTTTTGTAAGTGAGTTTGACACCTCTGATCTAGAATATTGAATTGATTCTGTAAATAAAGCCATGACAAGAAGGAAGTCTAATTCTAGGCTTTTAAATGTATTACAAGTCAGCACTCATTCATTGGTTCATTTGTTCATTCATTCATTCAAAAAGTAAAACCAGGAATAAAACCATAAATATAACGTCTTAAAAAGTAATGAAGGCCAAGGAATAACACTGACATGTAAGTGTTAATTTAGGTGTTAACCTCTCTAATGTGCAAAGGCAATTTGTTCCACTGTTTTAGCCCCACCACCCCAAAGGCCAGGTCCCCTTTGAGCTTACAACTAGTTTTAGGTCCAGTCAGGAGCAGCTGATCAGCAGAGCTGAGAGAACAAGCAGGAAGGTAAGGGTGTAGCAGCTCAGAAAGGTAAAGGGGGCAAGACCGTTTAAACATTTAATAACAAAGAAAATAATTTTAAAATGAATTGTCAGCAAACAGAGATTTTAAAAGATGTGTGATGCGGCTGAATGTTCTTGCACCAGTTAAAAAGACACACTGACCCCAACACACAGAGCGTTACACTAGTCTGGCCGAGTTGCGTTGAAGACGTGCGTCACTGGTTCAAACAGCGGCAGCAAAATAACTGGGTTCATCTTGACAAGCTGCCTCGAATGAAAGAAAGTAGATTTCACAATGGACTATGTCTGGCTGTCAGTTTTAAGATACCAGTAGTTGACCAGGGAGCCAAGATGTAGAGGCAAACGATGAAGCTTTGCCAAAACCCATCGTTTCAGCGATCTGATTTTTACCACATTCACAACGATGGGAGACTGTGACAAAGTGCAGATTCCACACAGTCTGCTGCTTCCTTAGACGGAGAACTTTACTAACTGGCTTTTATTATGGATGTGAATGTTTTTGTACGGCGCCCTGAGATGACTTCTGTTGAGACTTGGCGCTATATAAATAAAATGAATTGAAACTATTCAAATATAACCTCAGGTGTATGGACTTGTTGTACAGCCACACCTTCAGTCACTGAGTCGACCATAATCCTCTGTTGACCAAATAAAATGGTTCTATAGTAAAATGTGAGACCATCTGTTAGCTGAAGCTTGGATGAAACTGGTTGATACAACAAGACAATTGTTGGTTAAAATACGCTTTCATTATCTATTTACTTAAAAAGAGTCATACATAGTCAGGAGAAGATATTTTTAACCCAGTTTACTTGCAAGGGCAGATGTTCACCTCAGCCTGGTTGTTTCATTGAAGCCCCGGTTGTTAAGATCGGCACCAGACAGTGTACAGGAAGTGTTGTTATAATGCTTATCAGCACGATGACCTCAACCTTTTAGGCTCGGAGACGTCAGGTACCTGCAGGCTCCTCTCTGAGAGAAAAAGAACTCTCTGACCTCACACACATGGTTCCACATAAAAATAAAAAAAATAAATGTCACATTTTTGTCATCTGTGTATGTTTCCCTAGCCTGGTTAAAACCACACCCTTGTCTTTCACTTCGCTTCAGACAATGGTCTGGACTTTCTCCATTGAAAAACGATTCTTGCTGGAGGCGTTCGCCTCTGCTGTGGAACAACACCATTGGATATTTTGAACAGGGAAACCATTCTGCTCCCTCCCCTCAGAGCCACCCCCCGTGCTCTGGTGAACTTGACTGACAACTGCTCCGCCTCCCTGCAGCCTTTCTCTTGCTGTCGGCTGCCGCGCAGCATATTGTGTTTATATGGAAATAAAACGTTTTAATAAAATAAAACCATGGATCGCTGGTCCAGCTCACCAGAAGACCAGAAAATCTGATGGAACTCTGGCAGCAATAAAACCCGAGTTTAATTCTCGTGACAACCTGAGACATTTCCTTGTTCATTTCACTGCAACGGAGGGTGGAGGAGAAGGAGGAGGAGAAGGGAGCGATTACTTGACTTTTGGGGAAAAAAACAAAAGAAAACTCCAGATAAGGGATTAAGAAGGGGAAATTAATAAATTTGTGTCACATATAAAACAGTCCTGCATCGCTTTGAATGAGAACATGCCGTGCTCTGGTGAACTTGACTGACAGCTGCTCCGCCTCCTGAGCTTTTCTCTCGCTGCGCAAATTCAGTGTTTATATATTATAAAACGTTTTAATAAAATAAAATAAAACCATGGATCGCTGGTCCAGCTCACCAAAAGACCAGAAAATCTGATGGGACTCGGCAGCAACGTAAAACCCGAGTTTAATTCTCGTGACAAGCCATTTCCGTGTTCATTTTACTCAGCGGAGGGAGAGGAGGAGAAGGAGGACGAGGGAGCGATTACTTGACTTTTGGAGAAAAAAAACAAAAGAAAACTCCAGATAAGGGATTAAGAAGGGGAAATTAATAAATATGTGTCACATATAAAACAGTCCTGCATCGCTTTGAATGAGAACATGCCGCTGCTCGCTGACTGAGCGCTGGCAGAGCCCTTTTATAGGGCTCTGCGCGCTGGGACAGGTGGGGGCGTGGGTTAGGGTCCAAAACTCCGCCCCTTCTGTTCTCTGATTGGTCCGGTCAAAAATCGGCCGGAGAAATCGTTGTGAATGGGAGAAATCCCAGACTGTGCAGTGAAGGGAAATGAGAATTGAGCGGAGCTGTGCAGGAAGGCGAGGGCCAGGCTATGTTTCCCATACTTGACAGATGAAATTGGCCTCTGCATTTAACCCAACCACCACCAGGTGGTGCAGTGAGCAGCCGTAGTCAGCGCCCGGGGAGCTGGAGAATAGACCTTTTACCAGTTGACGTCATCGCGCATGCGCACTCGCTTTTTTCGAGACTCAACCGGAAGCACGGGCACGCAACTGGAGTGTTGTCAGTACTGGCAACGGTCGCGTTGGAGAAATAAGACTTTTATTGTGTTTATAATTGTTTCAGGCAACTTCAACGAGTAAAAGAAGAAGGTGTGACTTGTTCGTTTTACAACGTCCCTCTGGGAAAGTCGAGTAGAGCGACTAAAAGAAGGAAGATGAGGAGGAAAACTGTACCACCGCCGGCTTGTACCGGCAGGATTTCCCCCCAGCACGATGCATCAACGTGTGTGCGTTTTTTATCTGGCATGGACATTAATGATCCAAGCTCCGTGGATTACGTTCCTACATTACATCTTGGATATGGGAAACAGACAGGGCGGAGAACGATCTCCCGCAGCTACTGGACAGCTGCTAAGCTAGCAGCAGCTAGCTAGTTCGACGAGACCGTTGTTCTTCGGTCTCCGCTGCGTGTGTTGGGGTTTCGGCCTGTTTTGACCTGCGACATGCAAAGAGATTCTTCCTTCAACCCCACTGAAGAGCAGGTGAGTGGAATGTCAAAACGTTTGATAAGCCAACCGTTAACCGAATCTTCTAAAATCATTAAGCTACCAGTAAATGCATGATTTTTTGAGCCGGGACTTAGTGGCTCTGCCTGGGTGAAGGTTCAGGCAGCCCCGCCGCGCGCACGGTTCATCTGTAGCCAGGACTTAGTGGCTCCTGGCTGGGTCCAGCCGGTTCTGGACCTCCAGGGCGCACGTGGATCAGGTGTAGCCGGGACTTAGTGGCTCCTGCCTGGGTGAAGGTTCAGGCAGCCCGCGCGCGCACGGTTCATCTGTAGCCAAAAAAAGCAACCCTGTAGACAATGTGTATGGCCGTGCGGTTTTCCTCCTCTCGTGTCCGCGGCACAATGTTCAGGCGTTTTGACCAGCGGTTGTTCACTATTTTAAGAAAACAAGCTTCTAAATTACAACTCGCTATCATTACGAAGCTCCTCGACCCCTTGCTGAGCCCCTACATCCGGTTAGGGCTTTTTGCCGTCCAATCAGAACGCTCGTTTCAGGCGAGCTTTGCGTGATGACGTCAACTGGTAAAAGGTCTATTAGGTGTGCACTCATAGACACCCCAAGGTGTGTAGTGGCCGGGGCGCGAACCCGCGTCCTTCGGGTCCCAAGCCCTGCCACTACACCATCTTGGCTCCTTAATTTAACATTAGCAGTGATAAACATCCATAAACCTTTACTTAAATTCCCTAGACAACAATAATCCCACATACAGACTCAGACTTCTTCTCAGACTGACAAAGTCTTTGGGATTAAAGACGAAACGTTTCAACAAGTTTTTTTTTAGATCTCCACAGGACCTGACAGGACACCTGACTTAACTGTTTTAGTGTCTCAAATACAGCAACAGATTTACAACAGTATGGCCCAAAAAATAAAGATTTAAGGTGATAAAACAGCCCAGTTATAGTCCCAGGGGTCACCAACGTGGTGTCCGCGGGAACCCGGGTGCCCCCAAGGACCATTTGAGATGCCCCCGGANGGATTTATTATAATGTATCCCCCACGTCTTTCCGAGTATAAACACTCAATCCGTGATTATTCTTATTGTTTATTTATTCATGAGTCTAACAGCCTCAGGGTAGAAGCTGTTCCTCAGTCTAGTGGTTCTACATTTGATGCTCCTCAACCTCCGTCCTGAGGGGAGTGGGGCAAAGAGTGAGTGTGCTGGGTGAGTGAGGTCTTTCATGATGCAGGTGGCTCTTTTCCTGCATCTGGAGGTGTAAATGTCTGTGATGGTGGGGAGACTGACTCCAACAGACTTCTGTGCAGCCTTCACCACTCTCTGTAGAGCTTTCCTCTCTGCAACTGTGCAGCCTCCATGCCACACGTTGATGCTGGAGCACAGGATGCTCTCCACTGCACACCTGTAGAAGGAGGTGAGGACTGGGCTGCTCAGACCAGCTCGTCTCAGCCGTCTGAGGAAGTAGAGTCTCTGATGACCTTTCTTGATCAGGCTGGTGGTGTTGTTGCTCCAGCTGAGGTTATCATTCATGTGTACACCCAAGTATTTGTAGCTGGAGACCACTTCCACTGCAGATCCACTTATGTTCAGTGGGGTGTGGGTGTGTTTGTTCCTTCTGAAGTCCACAATCATCTCCTTTGTCTTCTTCACATTCATGTGAAGGTTATTCTCTTTGCACCAGCTCTCCAGGTGTTCCACCTCCTGTCTGTAGCTGGACTCATCATTGTTTGTGATGCATCCCACCACCGCTGTATCATCTGCAAACTTAACAATATGACAGCCTGGATGTGTGGCTGTACAATCATATGTGAGCAGAGTGAACAGAAGAGGGCTCAGCACACATCCTTGAGGAGAGCCAGTGCTGAGGGTAATGGTGGAGGAGGAGAAGTTGTGGATCTTCACGGACTGTGGTCTGTTTGTTAAGAAGTCTAGTACCCAGTTACAAACAGAGGGGCTTAGTCCAAGTGTGGATAGTTTGTCTATCAGAGTTTGGGGGATCATGGTGTTGAAGGCAGATGTGAAGTCCACAAAGAGCAGACGCACGTATGAGTCCTTCTGATCCAGGTGGGTGAGAGCAGTGTGGACCAAAGAGGAGATGGCGTCCTCTGTTGATCGGTTCTCGCGGTATGCATATTGATGAGGGTCCTCGTTGATGTTGACGGTTGTCTTGATGTGGGACATGACCAGTTTCTCAAAACATTTTGCGACTATCGGGGTGAGAGCCACCGGCCTATAGTCATTCAGACCAGTCACTGTGGAGCTCTTTGGGACTGGGATGATGGTGGCGGTCTTCAGGCAGGTGGGAACTGACTCCAGTGCAAGTGAGGTGGTGAAGATGTCAGCCAGCACCTCACAGAGCTGGTCCGCACATTCCTTCAGAACTTTCCCCGGGATGTTGTCCGGTCCAGTTGCTTTATGAGGGTTGATCCTTCTGAGACTGCCTCTCACTTCTGCTGCGGTCACCCTGAGATGCTCTTCATCTGGTGATGAGGTGAGTCTGGTGCTGGGTGGTCTGTTTGGGTCTTCAAAGCGTGCATAAAACTTGTTGAGGGCATCAGGTAGAGATGGGTCTTTGGGGCATTGTACACTCCTCCCTTTATAATCAGTTATGCATTTGATGCCCCTCCACATGCTCCGTGGGTCTTGTGAGGTGGACCCGTGATCCTCTGTGCATATATGGCTTTGGCCCTCTTAATGCTAGCAACCAGACTTCTAGTTGGTGTTTGAGTGACCAACAGAGGTAGCAGATGTATGGTGTGGGGCACGTTCACACAAGCACATCCATGGCCAGTCACACCTGCATGGATTGCTTTGAAGGACTGAAGATACTTTTGACACTACCACCATGTGCATCACACCAGTGATAGATTCTTTCTATGACTTGATCACAATTAGTCTTAACCTAAGTATTCAACCAAACGTCACCCATCATAGATCCTCTGCCACAAAGCACACTCCAGGACTCCACAGCCAAGTGTCACCACAATGGTCAACCATCACAACTTCATCACTGCATGTGCATTCTCAAAACCTATATGGACCTATCACACTCAGTCATACATAACGAGAAGTCCACTGTGCTCCTAACACATGCCTGGAGTTCTGGCAGATTTGATTGTCATTACAGGATCACCATCCAGTGTGAAGGAGGTGTATTACATCTCTAGATCAGTGCCTGTTTCTTCTTCTCATTTAGTTGTTGCCACAGAACATCTGTTGGACTTGGAGGATGGCGTGAACACGGTTCAGCTGGAAAACGACGAACCCTCTGAGACCAACAACAGCCATGCCTTGGTACTGTCTTCTCTGTTGACTTTGTCTCTGTGTTGAATAAACTGAGAAGTGTCACAAGTCGTTGGATCCCCCCCGTTACTGCTTTCACCACAGTTGACTTTAATAAAACATATTTCTCAGGAAACTTGAAGAAAACCTATAATTTAAAATGGATTGTGAACAAATAAGTCATATTTAATATTTATGAGAGTACAACCAGATCCCTTTGTCTTTCAGGAAATAGAAGACAGTTTGGATGAAGCCTTTTCCAGGTGAGATATTTGATCCAAACATTTTGAATAATTAAAAAAGGAATCCTGGTTGATTTTTTTTTGCTGCTTGTTAAGAAATAAAATCCCTCTTCTATTTCTGTCCAGTCCTTTGGTAGGTAAGGCCCCTTTTCATTCACTTGGTCTCACAGTGCCACTCACTGATTGTTTCTGTGTACTGCAGCCTACAACTCCCCCAGGCTGATGAAAAACTGAATAGGTGATAAATCACTTCACTGCTGAATGTAAAGCTGTGCTCAGTGTGCTGTGTGTCTGTGTCTCCAGCTGTGCTCTGGATAGCTATGGTTCATTTTCAGGTAAAGTTCAGCATTCCTGTGCCAACCATGGTTTAGTGTGGTGGTAGTTTAACCACTAACCTGACCCGTCCGTTTGTTTCATTCAGTCCAAACCAAATAACATCTCTAATGTTAGGTTCCCTGGTATTTTATTCCCCGTGGATCAATTGTTCAATAACTTAAAACATCTCTGGAGGAGCCTAACCTCCAGTTTAAACTGAACTAAAAGTTATAGAACATATGTGTCAAACTCAAGGNGACGTCGTCAGTTAAAATGGCTGCCGCCACGAAGGAATTTTCAAGAAAACAAGGTAAAAAACTATTATTTCTTTGCTGAGAAAAAATATATTTCTTAGCTGACGTTATATCAGAAGTGTTCCTGAGCTTAACAGTTCCTAAATCAATTCACGAAATGGTCAAATCTGCTGGATTTAAATTGTTTCGGTTTGACATTTTCCAAACAGCCTCGGGTGCGCTACGAAAATAAATGATAAAAAATCGAATTTTATCTCAAATGTTTCATCCAGGCCAACAGTCAGTAAATTAGAGCCATATAATTACACACTGGTAGCAGAAAAAATATCCACCGAGTGGTTTCTGAGCTATTTATCTGAATAGTTTAGCCTGCCCTGGACCTCGCCAGGCTAAACTAACAAAACTCCGCCTTCTGTTCTCTGATTGGTCCGGTCAAAAATCTACCGGAGAAATCGTTGTCTATGGGAGAAGTCCCAGACCCTAGTACGAAGCGAAGTGAAGGACAAGGGTCTGGTTTTAACCAGGCTAATGTAGATTCTGAAACTGGCCCTTAATTTGAAAAAGGTTTTAATTTTGGCCCCCCCTTTTTTTGTAAGTGAGTTTGACACCTCTGATCTAGAATATTGAATTGATTCTGTAAATAAAGCCATGACAAGAAGGAAGTCTAATTCTAGGCTTTTAAATGTATTACAAGTCAGCACTCATTCATTGGTTCATTTGTTCATTCATTCATTCAAAAAGTAAAACCAGGAATAAAACCATAAATATAACGTCTTAAAAAGTAATGAAGGCCAAGGAATAACACTGACATGTAAGTGTTAATTTAGGTGTTAACCTCTCTAATGTGCAAAGGCAATTTGTTCCACTGTTTTAGCCCCACCACCCCAAAGGCCAGGTCCCCTTTGAGCTTACAACTAGTTTTAGGTCCAGTCAGGAGCAGCTGATCAGCAGAGCTGAGAGAACAAGCAGGAAGGTAAGGGTGTAGCAGCTCAGAAAGGTAAAGGGGGCAAGACCATTTAAACATTTAATAACAAAGAAAATAATTTTAAAACGAATTGTCAGAAAACTGAGATTTTAAAAGAGGTGTGATGTGGCTGAATGTTCTTGCACCAGTTAAAAAGACGCACTGACCCCAACACACAGAGCGTTACACTAGTCTGGCCGAGTTGCGTTGAAGACGTGCGTCACTGGTTCAAACAGCGGCAGCAAAATAACTGGGTTCATCTTGACAAGCTGCCTCAAATGAAAGAAAGTAGATTTCACAACTGACTATGTCTGACTGCCAGTTTTAAGATACCAGTAGTTGACCAGGGAGCCAAGATGTAGAGGCAAACGATGAAGCTTTGCCAAAACCCATCGTTTCAGTGATCTGATTTTTACCACGTTCACAACGAAGTGCAGATTCAACACAGTCTGCTGCTTCCTTAGATGGAGAACTTTACTAACTGGCTTTTATTATGTATGTGAATGTTTTTTTACGGCGCCCTGAGATGACTTCTGTTGAGACTTAGCGCTTTATAAATAAAATGAATTGAAACTATTCAAATATAACCTCAGGTGTACTGGACTTGTACAGCCACAGGATCTGGACACCTTCAGTCACTGAGTTGACCATAATCAATTCCTCTGTTGATCAAATGGTTCTATAGTAAAATGTGAGACCATCTGTTAGCTGAAGCTTGGATGAAACTGGTTGATACAACAAGACAAGTGTTGGTTAAAATATCCTTTCATTATCTATTTACTTAAAAAGAGCCATACATAGTCAGGAGAAGATTTTTTTAACCCAGTTTACTTGCAAGGGCAGATGTTCACCTCAGCCTGGTTGTTTCATTGAAGCCCCGGTTGTTAAGATCGGCACCAGACAGTGTACAGGAAGTGTTGTTATAATGCTTATCAGCACGATGACCTCGACCTCTTAGGCTCAGAGGCGTCAGGTACCTGCAGGCTCCTCTCTGAGAGAAAAATAACTCTCTGACCTCACACACATGGTTCCACATTAACATTAGCAGTGATAAACATCCATAAACCTTTACTTAAATTCCCTAGACAACAATAATCCCACATACAGACTCAAACTTCTTCTCAGACTGACGAAGTCTTTGGGATCAAAGACGAAACGTTTCAAAAAGTTTTTTTTTTAAATCTCCACAGGACCTGACAGGACACCTGACTTAACTGTTTTAGTGTCTCAAATACAGCAACAGATTTACAACAGTATGGCCCAAAAAATAAAGATTTAAGGTGATAAAACAGCCCAGTTATAGTCCCAGGGGTCACCAACGTGGTGTCCGCGGGCACCCGGGTGCCCCCAAGGACCATTTGAGATGCCCCCGGACCTGTTCTAAAAATAGCACAACTCACTACTAAGCTGCATTTAAAATTTCATTTTATTAATTTTTTTTTTGTATTTATATATATTGTATTTTAAAATGTCTATCTTAAAAACATGTTCTTAAAAATATGTTTATTATACATTTTTTTCAATTTACGCTTTGTTATTTCCAAAGAGTTTATCAAACTGGTGCCCTTTGTATAACTCCGTACCCACGAAGTAGCTCTCGGTTTCAAAAAGGTTGGTGACCCCTGGTCCAGACCCTAATATTATAGACATTCTGATCTGGGACCTTAAAAGAGTTGGGAAAAACAAAATGTCTTAATGAACTGAAGCAATGTTGCTGATGAATAATTTAGATCCTGGTAGTAATCATAGAATTGAACGAGTGTAGACTTTTTTTCCCCATAACAGTATTTTGTGCTTCTGTAGTCTGTTTTTTTTCTTTGTCTCCTGTACAATTAAAATATGTTTGTCTAATAGTTAAAACATGTAAATTATCTCTACTCTTGGAATCAGTGATGTGACTTCATTTTTGTGAGAAAGGGAATTGAAGTTTCTTGCATACCTGACAGTTATCATACATATTTTACTTTTAATGTTCTTGGGTGTTCTTTAGTATCAATTAGTTGGAAAGTGGTCTCTAACATGCTTTCATTTATTTTCCTACCCTTTTTTTTACTCCTCCATCTTGTCAGACTGGCAGTGTCACGTACTAACCCCCAGGTCTTGGACACTGGGGTGATGCCCAAAGACTGGATCACTGAACCGGACCAGGATGGCACCAATGGAAACACACTCGAAGGTTTCAGCTTGTATCAGGATGATATCGCTTGCTTTTGATTGGCACTGCACAGCAGAGAGGGACACCAACAACAAACGAGGAGCAATGTGGCCGTCTTCCGTTAAAATAAGACGTCATCTGGTGAAAACTTGCAAGGGAACATATTCAGGACTGAAATGAAATGTCTTGACTTTTTAATGAACTTTGTACATTGACAGTTCTTACTGGATGGAAACAGCTCAGCCTGCTGGACCTTTACACCAAAGCACATAAAATATATTTTTAGTAATATCAAGGCTCTTATCTACACTGCTTTGGATTGTTTGTATATTTTCATTTTCTATATTTTACTACGTTCACACATGCCAACAAAAAACTTTGCCACTAGGGGGCGAGAACATCCACATTATCCACATATTAAAGTACAGAGAAAGAGAATGCTTAGCTTTGTTAAAACCTGTTAACAGGCACCCGTTTGACCTTAATTTGCATGTGTTGGATCGTCATTTCCCAAATACGGAAGCTTTGTGAATTCTGGCGCTTTAAAACTCTTTCATAGGGTCTCTGCTTTTGATTGACACCAATTTTGACCAACTGAGTGAAACTTTTCAGTCACTAGAGCCAATCAAATCACAGAGTCACGAAGCAAAAAATCGCCCTCCCCTTCTTTCCCCACGTGGGGCTTTGGCCAATCAAATGAGACGCTGATTCTGACGCGACAGACTTGTAGCCAATGAAAATCCCGTTGTGTAGACATGTGACATGACAGGTTTTGAGTTACATGGGGGTGTAGAATCCACTGCGTAACAGAGTCATTCAGCTGCGTCCGCCGTGCGTAAAAGGGTGAGGTCTTCGCTGTTGAATTTACGCATGCTTCTTCGGACTTTTTTCACTGTTTAAAGACCGTCCCAAAACTTTTTATTTTCTATGATGTGTTTAAAATGTCCTCAGTTGCTAACCATTTCAAGCAGTCAAGATTTACAGGAGGAAACAAGACATAGGAAACAGGTCCAAACACCTCCATCTTTTTTAGTGCTGTGAGCGCAAAGTGAGAGGAATGTGCAGAAATTAGGCGGCTATTTCAAATAATGGTCAGCCAGGTCATCTGGACAGTTTCTTTTTTGTAGAAAGACGCTTCACCCTCTATCCAGAGGGCTTCATCAGTCTGAGGAGGTAAACTGTTTCCCCACTAAGCAGTACACTCCTTTAGTGGACCAACTAAGTTCGCTAGAGATAAGATGTTTCTGGGGGCTGTCCTGTCCCCTGTCGACTCCTCAGGTGGTTCAAGTCAGGGGTCTGCAACCTTTACGGTCAAAAGAGCCACTTCTGCCCCTTCGTTCACTAAATTAAATGTTCAGAGACGCAAAAGTAGCTACAATGGTCATTATCAACCGGTGGCCCATGGGCCACTTTAAGTTTAGAGCGGTCTTTTTCTGGTCAGTAGGTGTGAAATTATAAAAATAAAAACATATTGATATTTTACATTTTGAGACAAAAGAAAAGACTGGATTCCAGCCATCATCTTTACCCACTTCTTCTTTTTTGGGCCATGGGGAACACTGGTGCCCGTGTCCACCAGTCATTGTGAGAAGAGGCGGGGGACACGCTGGACAGGTCGCTAGTCCATCACGGAAGACTGGATTCTTGTAAAGAAAGGTCGCGCTTGTAAATGAGTCTTTGAGGCTCAATGTGACTTAATTGTTTAAATAAAGGTTGAATGAATTATTTTTATAAAAACTAAATGAATGTGCAGGCGTATGGGTTTTTTTATGTGGAGAAATTAAGTATCCAACTTTGACGAAATTAAGCATAAAATTAAAGTGAGCCTAATTCACTGTATATTTGTACTAGTATCCACATATTTGCAAAGGAAATTACAGGAAAACTGCTAAAACTATTCAGTTTTATTTGTGGCTATAACATCCTATAAAATTCAGTTTTATGTTAGTTTTGGTCAAAGCGTGAAAGAACTACCATGGAGGGAATAAAGAGCCACATGCGGCCCCAGAGGCAAAACTTGCAGACCCCTGATAGAGATCTGGAGGGCACATAAGGCTATACAGGAACCTGCCCATTCAAGGTCATATAGGTCTTCGTTAAAACTTTAAAATCAAATTTTAAAAGAGCTATGAGTCAATGAAGGGAAGTAGCCCAGAGGAGATCATGCTTCATGTTAAAAGACGAGCTGCAGCTCTGAACTGACTGCAGTCGTGAGAGGTCAGCCTGGCCTCACATGTTACACGGACCCATTTGGAGGTAAAAACATGAATTACTTGGCCAAAGACATTAAAAGATCATTTAAAAAAATCACTTTAGATTAAAACCTTGATTTACAAAAATATATTTTTACTGCAGAACAAATCTGTTTTTCAAGGTTAAAATGAAATATCACCCACAGATTTTTTAACATAAGAGTTTTCCAAACGACTCCAAGTTACTCAGATCGGAAGGAAAAGCACTGTGGTACAAAAAAAATATTTTTTGACGATCAAATAATTATTTGATTATTTTTGTGCTGTGAAATCTGTTTATTGAACAACCTGCCTGATGTGGACAGTGCCTAAATCTTCTGTCAGCTCTCTGAAGTTTTAATATCAACACAGTGCACGTTCACCTATACAGTATGTCACTTATTGTCCCGCTGTTCATTAAGTTTTAGCAGCAGAAATATAATGTATATGGGCTGTTACAATTTATAAATACAGATATTTTTATATAAATTAAGTCGCTGACATAAATATGACCAGTGTGCTTTAATAACATCTAAATATTACAAATAATCAGTTTGTTGCCAAATATTTAAATATATGTAAATTCAGCTTGTTGCTGTTGACCATGCTCTGCCTTGAAAGTTGACTGAACATTGATTTTTTTCTTCTGAAAATAATTTTATATTTACTGCATTCAAATGTAAATTTGGCTTAGTTGTTGTTACAGGCCTATCTTTTTCATTGTTCGTATCATTAAAGAAACCAACCAATACTTGTAGACATCAATCAGATTTAATAGAAATAAATTTTATTTAGAAATATGCAGTTTGTTAATGCTTGCAAATGTATTGAATTTACATGACATTATGTAAATTAAAAGATAACTTGTTGCTGAAGTTCAATCTTGACTGATTGAAAGTTGAAAAGGTAAAAACTGCTTTTCATAAGTATTCACCCCCATTGTGTGTGTGTGTCAGAGTCAGAGTCAGAGAGAATTTATTGTCATTTGCACCGCATGTAGTACATGTGTTGAAAACGAGATTATGTACACAGGGTCCCAGTTACATCCAACAACAAATGCAAGAGAAAAACAATAATAACATCTAGGATTAACTAAGAGAGACATCAGCTAGTAATACACTAAGCCCTAATGTAGTAGAAAAACATCATTATAAACAGCAGCACGAACATGAGCAGATGGTCACAGATGAACGCAGCAACAAGAAACAGATCAGTATCAGTATGATGTGACATTTTGCAGTGTTTATTCTTATTATTTATTTATTCATGAGTCTGACAGCCTCAGGGTAGAAGCTGTTTCTCAGTCTAGTGGTTCTACATTTGATGCTCCTCAACCTCCGTCCCGAGGGGAGTGGTGCAAAGAGTGAGTGTGCTGGGTGAGTGAGGTCTTTCATGATGCAGGTGGCTCTTTTTCTGCATCTGGAGGTGTAAATGTCTGTGATGGTGGGGAGACTGACTCCCACAGACTTCTGTGCAGCCTTCACCACTCTCTGCAGAGCTTTTCTCTCTGCAACTGTGCAGCCTCCATGCCACACGTTGATGCTGGAGCACAGGACGCTCTCCACTGCACACCTGTAGAACGAGGTGAGGACTGGGCTTCTCAGACCGGCTCGTCTCAGCCGTCTGAGGAAGTAGAGTCTCTGATGACCTTTCTTGATCAGGCTGGTGGTGTTGTTGCTCCAGCTGAGGTTATCATTCATAT
>JBBPBX010010577.1:46851-51851 GCA_038048925.1 Garcialebias charrua
ACGACAAGACGATGAGATTGTCTATGAACACTTCCAGATAGTTTCCATCGCTCTGATAAATATATTACAGTGTCTCTTAGCCGGTCTGATAAGGGTCCACAGATGTTATCCGGGGGGTCAGGGGGATGTAGGAGGGGATCAGAGCATCTTGTTTCCATAATATCCAAGGAGAAATTGAGATAGTCAGCCTTCAAAGGCCTGAGCCAGATTTAGATTCCAACATTGTTTTGGGTCAGGCTGAGCTCTTAAATTCTGTGCCTGCCTTTTACAGTCTTGCTAGTACATCTCATGGTGATGCCAAACAGCCGAATTGTGATTACTTAAGCTAAAGTCGAGCTTACGATTTCTCCAAGATCTATTCCTTCAAACCGTCCATGAACATTGCCACAAAGTTCCACAGTCCTGCCAGCTCAGCTCTGATACAGGTCCACAGATAGTTTGCACACAGTCTGCATGTTGCCAAGCCCAGCACACACATTACAGACAGCTTAAACAGCTGCTGACATTTCTGAATTTGTTGACACTCCTCCACCAACTCCAAAAAGCAGAATCCAGTTATCATAAATCCAATTATGTTTCCGAGGTAAGAGGGCTCTCCTTCCCCCTGTGTTTTGTTGAGAAAATTTTATCAATTGCGTTGAGAGACCAGCTGAACAAATCCATAGTTTACAATTCGGAAGGTTTGGAAAAAGGGGCTCAGAAAAAGGTTCACAAGACAGAAAGCAAAAGATCAAAAAAAGGAGGAGAGGGGAAGAGAGCGTCCATCTTTGTCAAGAGCGAGAGAGGGAAAAAAAACAATCACTTTTCATTAAGTATAGGATTTGTCATAAAATTTGTCCGAAATTGCAGAAACAAGCAGTGCAGATCAGGGACAAATTTCTGGAGAGCTATAAGAGTTAAATCCAGAATAAACTCTAAAATTACTTTCAATTGCCTGAAAAGTGGAACATCACAAAAAGAAAATCTAAAAACGAGGCATTTCCCATAACTAAAAAACAAAGGAAATGGGTACGGAATAGTTTGAATTTTTTTAAGGAGAGAGGAGGTTTACAACAATATATGTTCTAGATATCTCTTTGAATCACCAGTCTGAAGATTAACAGTTCAAGTTTAGCAGTGCTAACACGCTAATGGCCAATCCCATTACAGCTGGGTACTGTACTTCCAAAACTAATTGCTGCCCTCTTAAAACAGTTCAAGTCAAATCTTTGTAAATAAACACAATTTGTGAAACTAAAAACAATAAAGATTATATAATATCATTAGCATTATGGAAAATGCATTAAAAGTTAACAAGCTTTGAACAGCCACAACTCTGTGTCAGTGGTAAATTGTAGTTTTTGTAACATGATTAAAAATTCTAGAGCAAAATTGTACTTACCTGGAATTAAAGTGTTGTTTAAAATTTAAGTTGAGTGGCTGTAGAAGGGATATTTCTCTGACTTACTCAATCCCACCAACACATCTTCTATGGAGAAAGCTTAGTCGGAAGACTTGGGTTGGTCCGTCTACAATTGGGGCTAAAGTCATCAGTGTAGTTCTAAAGCTTTACAGCAGCAGGGCCACCCTGAGTTCCTCAAGGCTCTGGACATGTTGCTGGGCCTTCTTGGTTGACACACCTTTGCAGCACTGCATGGACATCAGGGGCAGTGCCACTAGATTTAAACACTGGGGTGGTATCCTGATGCATGCTAAATAATCCAGGTAGAAAAATATTAAAGTTAAGTCAGGTCCTCTGGACAGATTCGAAAATAGAAACAGGGGTGGTAGTTCACCTCTTCAAAAATGGGGACTAGAAGAGGGTGTGTTCCAATTATAGGGGCATCACTCTTATCTGAATTGATGCACATGTGAACTCACTTTGTAAGAAGACCCATCAGTTTTAATGTTGATTCTACTTTTATGAGTAAGTTTCAGTGCTGGGCAGCGCTAATCCAAAAATTAGTTCCGCTATTTCTAAAGCACTTATTAATTTATTTAGGTCCGCAGTTTCAAAAGCGCTTATGTATTAGCAAAGCTAGCGGAAGCTAAATGCTAACGCGCTAACGTGCAAATGGCGAACTACTTTTTTAAATCCAGCAGATTTGACCATTTCGTGAAACGGTTAAGCTCAGAAAAACCTTGTGCTATAAAGTCAGCTAAGAAATATATTTTTTCTCAGCAAAGAAATAATTGTTTTTACCGTGTTTTGTTGTAAAGTCCTTTGCTTCTGTGGCCGTCGCCATTTTGAACAGGGCAAATGAGGCGCTGACGCGTCGCGTAGGCCGCTGAGAAACATCCATAAGTTCACCCTCCATGTTAAAAACTCTTCGTCTGACTCTTCGAAAACAAGCAATAAGGCTGCAGAGTAACACACTGGCTGCTAACTGCTATAGAGAGAGCGCTCTCTCTAGCCAAGAGACTGAGGGGGACGCTTTTTTGTCACGGACCACATCCGGCGCTGACAGGATATGGTCTGTGAGCAGTCGTCCGGTTGATTTAAGAGCCCGTAAATAAGTTTTTTTTGTTTTTACTGATAGATAATTAGTTATTAGCGGTACTGCATTTTAAATAAAAATAGTGCAAATCCGCTTATGAATTATAAAAGTTAGTCAATCCGCTATAACGCTAACAAATTGTTTAGGTCCGCTATAAGCGGATTAGCGCTTTAGCGCTCCCCGGCGGTCTGGCGCCCACCTTTGGTAAGTTTTATTTAGTCTCTTTTAACTTTCACCTTCATCTGTTGGTTCTGACTTTTGACATAGAAAAACACGAACAAACTCTCAGGGATTGTCAGGATGTACAACAAAAGTGCTGGTATATCCCTACAGAACCTCACTGATCTTCACAAGGTGAGGTCAGTAAACAAGGCCAGATCGATTCTGGCAGATCCTGTTCACCCACTCCATGGTGAGTTCAAGTTACTTCCATCTGAACGCAGGTATCTGCTGCCTAGATGTAGGACGAACAAACTGAAAAACTCATTGAACTCTGTAGCGATCAGTCTTCTCAATGAACAATGATGATTTCTGTACTGTTATTTTAATGTCTCAATGTCTTGTATGGATATTTTGTGTGCCTACTGACTTTGAAACAAATTGCCCATCAAGGTTAATAAAGATTCTTGAACTTAGCTCCCCTTAGCTAGGGGAAAGGACACCTGATGAGGCAATAACACCAGCCTGATACATTGTCTTCAGAGAGGATGGAAGCACTACAGACAGTGGTAAGACTCGCAGAGGAGGAATGGCCGTCCTCGTTAAACATTCATGTTGTACAGACTGTAAGATAATTTGTAAATCCTGCTCTGAAAACATGGAATATCTGACTTTGGAGCTAAGGCCATTTTATCTGCCTATAGGGAACTGCAGTGCATCATTGTGTGCGTGTGTGTGTGTGTGTGTCTGTCATGTATAGCCCCCTGATGCTAAGACTGCGGAGAGGCTCGCATGGACAAAACTTCCTTCCATGGACTCAATGTTTGTACAGCAATGTCAAAAAAGAGCGTCTGGAATCATCAAGTACTCAATCCATCCAGCTCGCTCTCTTATCAGACACAAAAAATATTCATATAACGTGAGACACAGTAGAGCAGATAGAATTATCACCCACACTGTAGTAGGCTACTACAAAGTAGGATTTTTAATGGTTTTATTCCCCTGCCACAGTCAGACTGATGGCAAAACAAAACCACTGAATCCGGTGCAATAATAACCTCACAATACCTATCTTCACTGGTCATGTGAAAAGGGAAGGTATACTGTATTAAACTGTACTACCTATTATACTATATTACCTACTGTACTGTGTAGATATAAACCAATTTATTCTTACTTTTTATTGTATTTATTTAGTGTCATTAAAGTGTTTTGACTATGACTTTTTAGAAAAACAATTCTGCGGACCCAGGCACTCATTTCTCCACCACCTCATGATCCAGCCATCTCATCTCACTGTGTAGCTGTATTTGACCACTTTGAGCCAGTATCACTGTCCTTTTTTGGAGCAGCTAATGTGCAGCATGAAACTGGTTCCCCCTTCAATGTTGTCCCCCCTCGACTTCTTTAAGGAGATCTTTCCTATTCTGGGCCGGTCTATTCTGTCTATTGTGAATAACAGTCTTTCCTCAGGTGTGGTGCCAAAAGTTTAAAACACACAGCTGTTTAACCTCTGCTGAAAAAAAAAAAAACCTAGCCTTGAACCCTCTGTTTAACCTCTGCTGAAAAAAAAACCCTAACCTTGAACCCTCAGTGGTGTCCAACGACAGGCCTGTCTCCAGATTCTCATTTGTTTCAAAATTACTAGACAAATAGTTGAGTCCCAGTTGAAATGTTTCCTGGAGGATGACTCTATTTTAAGGGTGATCCTATCAGGCTTCAAATCTCTCCACAGCACGTAAATTGAAGGGTTTTAATTACATTTTCATAGCCACAGATGCAGGTGATTCTGTGCTGCTTGTCCTATTGGACCTTACATCTGCTTTTGACACCATCGACCATGAGATCCTCATTTCTAGGCTGGAGCAGTGGGCATGGGCATCACAGGGTCAGCCCTCAAATGGTTTACATCCTACTGCTCTGACAGAATCTTTTGTGTCAACGTCAAGGACTTTATTTCTACATCGGCAGCTCTTTGGTGGGTGGGGTACTGCAGGGGTCCATCCTCGGTCCTCTTCTTTTCTTTATACCTGTTGTAACTAGGCACTTTTTTCCGTAACCATAACATACCCTTTCATTTTTATACCAAAGACTGTCAAATTTACTTCCCTCTGAAGCACACTGGTGCACATTTTATGCAACCTGTTCTTGACTGCCTGTCCGACATCAGGGACTGGATGGTTGTAAATTTCTTGAATTTTAATGAGAAGACTGAAGTGATGTTTCCTCCTTATGGCACGATCAAGAACCACTGCATCAACCTTTCTTCTCTAGCCCATTAGAGGAACACAGTCACTAATCTGTGCATGACAATAGATCCTTCCATCAAACGTAACAATCATGTAAACATGCTTGTTAAATCCT
>JBBPBX010010578.1:33439-57629 GCA_038048925.1 Garcialebias charrua
CTCATTTTAACTTTTTAAGCTAATTCTAGAATTTTGCAACTAATTTAAGCTCTTTCCACTTACATCCGGTAGTTTAAGCTTCTTTCTGCTTTTTCAGCTACATTTCAGCTAACAGCTCCTTTGTTTTTTTTAAGCTAATTTCCTAAATTTGTACTTATTTCTGCTTATTTTAACCTAATTCAGCAAATATGCGTTCTTTCTGCTTTCTTTTGCAGTTTAGGCTTGTTTGTACATTTCAGCTACATTTCAGCTGTTTTTCAGCAATAAGCATTCACGCAGGAAATCCAGCCTTGTGCTCGGTATAAAAACATTTGAGCAGCTACGCTCGTCAGACTAACTCCATCGGGCGGCGCCGGTTCATGGAAGTACCTCCGTTGCTTCCTCCTCCACTCGTACCGGTGTGTTTCGCGCTGCGGCCCCCGGGGCCCCTCGGCTGGCCTTTGCTCTGGCTGCGGGAGTTGGGTTTGGAGATGGTGCTGAGCTCCTGCTCGATGGAGCACAGGTCGGCCATCAGAGCATCCAGGTCCACCGAGTCGCCCTGATTCAGAGCCTCTGCCAACACCAACGACAGGACAGGACATGGTTTAGGGGGCGGGGCTTACAAACGATACGAGCCACACTGTGTTTTTACTTTTGTCAGTACCGTTTATATTGTACATGGAGAAGCGGTAGGAGAAGTTGGCGATGTTGGTCTCCTGCCTCAGAGGCGCCTTCTGCAGAGCTTTCTGCGGCCGGCCGTCGTCCAGACTCTGTAAAAACACAAACACACACACCAAGTGATGGGCGGGAGCGGGGGTTGCTAGGATACAGGCTAAGAGACGGGATTAGCGGTGTTGGTGTTGCCATGGATACGGCTCCATCCCTGCGTCGTCTCTTCATTTCTACCTGTGTGTGTGTGTGTGTGTTTTACCTGCGTGAGCTTGTCCAGCTCGCCCAGCCAGGCTCCAAACATCTTGTCCAGGTCCTGGTCCTCCTTGTCGCTGTCCTCCTCGGCCCCGTGGTCCAGCTCGTCATCGGACACCTGCTCCATCTATAGCAGAAAAAAAAAAAAAAACTAATCCACGTGCGTTTCGAAATTTACACACCACGAGGTCACGCTTCAGCATCTGTTGCCATGACAACCACACAGACCCCCCACCTCTCCAGTGGATGCGCATGCATCACCTCCTCTTTCCTGGTGAGACCCAACAAAGAGAGGGGACAGTGGACCTCAGAAGCAACAAAGTATCCAAACATTGATCACGTCCTCCTGGGTGAAATGTTTCAGAGTCCTGGTTTAGAGGCCTCGCTGCTGTTTCTGTTAAAAATGATGAGACAGAGCTCCCTCTAGTGGACAAAAATGGAAGCAGGGTCGAGTCAGGTCAGCTCCACAGACTGGAGGAGTGTTTTGGAGAAACTCAACAAAGAAGAATCCGTCCAGAGGACGTGACTCGTGATCCACCTGGATGATCATGAAGCATTCACTCTGTTGTCATCCTGTTTTCTTCCGTACGGTTCTCGTCCTGCAGTTTTCAACTATTTCGACAAATCACAAATTAAAACGTTCAGCTCTTTCAGGACAGTCCTGTAAAGACTTTTGGTATTGCTGCAACTTTAGCTTTTAGAAATATTTAGTCTTTTCTGGAAAAAAAATTTCCTCAGAGAAAATTAATTGAGCTCATTTTACATCTTTCAAATCTTTAGCTGTGTTTACAGCCTCTTACTGCTCCTTTCACATTTTGTTCTGCTTCAGCTTCTTTCAGCTTCCTTCTGCAAATTTAAACTGTTTTTCAGCTACTTTCAGCTGTTTAGTGCTATGTTCAGGTTCTTTCTGTTAACTACAACATTTTTGTGCTTCTTCTAACTTCTTTCTGCTCATTTCAGCTTGTTATGCTCCTTTCAGCTTCTTTCTGCAAATTCAAACTTATTTCAGCTGCTTTCAGCTGTTTATGCTCCTTTCAGCTTCTTTCTGCTAACTGAAATATTTTTGTGCTTCTTTCAAATTTTTTCTGCCAATTTCAGCTTGTTATGCTCCTTTCAGCTCATTCATGCAAGTTTCAGCTTTTTCTACTATTTCAGCTACTATTTGGCTCTTTTTATGCTAATTGCAGCTTTTTAAACTAATTCCAGATTTTTTGCACTCATTTAAAAACTTATTTCAGCCTAATTCAGCAAGCATGTGCTCTCTCCTTGTAATTTCAGTTTCTTTTTGCTGTTTTAGCTACTTTTCAGCAATATTTGTGTGCTAATTTCAACTTCTCATAATAGATCATTTTCACTTTTGTGCTCATTTCTGCTTCTTTCAGCCTGTATTCTCTTTGCTTTCTTCTGCTAATTTAAGCTTGTTCTGCTTTTTTCAGCTACCTTTTTTGCTAATTTCAACTGTTTTCAGATAAATTCAAGTTTTTCTTGGGAATTCCTGCTAATTTCAACCTAATTAACTTCTTTCTTCCAATTTCAGCTTGTTATGATCCTTTCAGCTTGTTTTAGCTTTTCTGCTATTTCAGCTACTATTTAGCTATTTTTATGCAAATTTTAGCTTTTCAGCAAATTCCACATTTTTTGGATCATTTCAGCTTCTTCCACTTCCTTCTGGTAGTTTAAGCTTCTTTCTACCTATTCAGATATTGTGCTCATTTCTGATTATTTAAACCCAATTCAGTAAACTTCTGCTTTCTTCTGCTAATTTAAGCTTGTTTTACATTTTCAGTTACCTTTTTAGCTATTTTCAGCCGTTTCCAGATACATTCAAGTTATTCTTGGTAGCTCCTGCTAATATAAACTTTTGTTCCTTTCGGCTTGTTTCAGCTTATTCTGAAGTTTCAGCTACTATTCAGCTGTTTTTATGCTAATTTTAGCTTTTCAGCAAATTCAGCATTTTTTAAGCTCATTTAAGCTCCTTACACGTAGTTTAATCTTCTTTCTACTTATTCAGCTATCTTAGTGCTAATTTTTTTTTGCACATATCCTAATTTTTGTGCTCATTTTTGAGTATTTAAACCCAACTCAGTAAACACGTTCTTTCTGCTTTCTTCTGCTAATTTAAGCATGTTTTTACCTTTTTAGCCTATTTCAGCTGTTTCCAGATCAATTCAAGTTACGGTATTCTTGGTAGTTCCTGCTAACTTAAACTTGTTATGCTCCTTTCAGCTTGTTTTTCTGCTGTTCCGGCTACTATTTAGCTGTTTTTATGCTAATTTTAGCTCTTCAGCAAATTCCAAATTTTTTAGCTCATTTCAGCTACTTCTTCCTTCTGGAAATTTAAGCTTATTTCTACATTTCAGCTATTTCTATGCTAATTTTAGCCCCCTTTTTAAGCTAATTTCCTAATTTTTGTGCTCATTTCTGATTATTTAAACCCACCTCAGCAAGAATGTGTTCTTTCTGCTTTCTTCTGCTATTTTCGGCTTGTTCTTCCATTTCGACTACAGTACTGTACATTTCTCTAGTTGAGTATCAGGACGATGTCAGCTGTTAGACCTTTATGTCTGGTTTAAATGATAAAAAGTGACGTTTTCACAAACATTACACATCTTATTATAAACACCAGGTCATTTCTGTGTACAAGGACGTCTTGTGTAGCTAAAACAAACAGAAGAACGTCAGAGTGTGTGACCTCGATGCGCAGCCACTTATCTCACACCGTCTCTGGTTTCTGCAGAAATTAAAACAGCCGACTGTCACAGTTTGTGCAGCTTGCCCAAGAGAACTAAGAGAAGAACTTCACAGGAACGCCAGCGTCCCCTGACGGACAGCGGTTATCTCATCTGATACGTTTGTGTTGGTCAAGTGGAAGGAAAACACAACGGCGTGCAGCGCTGGGTCACAAGCTGGAGGAAGTACAGAGCCTTCATACGGTGCATGTTGGCATGCACAGAGGGAAAACATCTCAGAGCTGTCCAACTGAAATTCTTCAGTCCACCGCCCCTCTACAGTCAAACCGGATGAACATTAGGGCTGTGTAATAATATCGATTTTGCGATATATATCGATTTTTTTCTTTCCTGGAAAAAAATCGATATTCATCCGCAAGTTTCGTAACATCCAACTGTCACCCTGCTCACTCACTGCTTGCTTCGCTGGGAGAGTGATTAGGTCATCCAGCCACTGGTGTCGCTGTAGAGCATTTATGCAAAGTTACCCGCCTAGTAGATACTTGATTTACACAGAAGAAGTGCGGGCAGTGTAATGGCGGCGAATATCGTTCCAGCACCCTGTTGCTTTAAAGCAGATGTGTGGGTGCACTTTGGCTTCAAAAGGAAGAAGGATAGCGACTTTATCAGAGTCAGAGAGTCTTTATTGTCATTTGCACCGCATGTGGTCCATGAGATGAAAACGAGATTATGTACACGAGGTCCCAGTTACATCCAACAACAAATGAAAGAGAAAAACAGTAATAACATCTAGAACTAACTAAGAAAAGCATCAACTAGTAATACACTAAGCTTAATATAGTGGGAATAAACAGCAGCACGAACATGAGTCTGCATGAGCAGATGGTCACAGATGAACACAGATGAATACAGCAACAAGAAAACAGATCAGCATCAGTATGATGTGATATTTTGCAGTGTTTATTTTTTATTTTATTTTTATTTATTCATGAGTCTAACAGCCTCAGGGTAGAAGCTGTTCCTCAGTCTAGTGGTTCTACACTTGATGCTCCTCAACCTCCGTCCTGAGGGGAGTGGGGCAAAGAGTGAGTGTGCTGGATGAGTGAGGTCTTTCATGATGCAGGTGGCTCTTTTCCTGCATCTGGAGGTGTAAATGTCTGTGATGGTGGGGAGACTGACTCCAACAGACTTCTGTGCAGCCTTCACCACTCTCTGCAGAGCTTTCCTCTCTTCAACTGTGCAGCCTCCATGCCACACGTTGATGCTGGAGCACAGGATGCTCTCCACTGCACACCTGTAGAAGGAGGTGAGGACTGGGCTGCTCAGACCAGCTCGTCTCAGCCGTCTGAGGAAGTAGAGTCTCTGATGACCTTTCTTGATCAGGCTGGTGGTGTTGTTGCTCCAGCTGAGGTTATCATTCATGTGTACACCCAAGTATTTGTAGCTGGAGACCACTTCCACTGCAGACCCACCTATTTTCAGTGGGGCATGGGTGTGTTTGTTCCTTCTGAAGTCCACAATCATCTCCTTTGTCTTCTTCACATTCATGTGAAGATTATTCTCTTTGCACCAGCTCTCCAGGTGTTCCACCTCCTGTCTGTAGCTGGACTCATCATTGTTTGTGATGCATCCCACCACCGCTGTATCATCTGCAAACTTAACAATATGACAGCCTGGAAGTGTGGCTGTACAATCATATGTGAGCAGAGTGAACAGAAGGGGGCTCAGCACACATCCCTGAGGAGAGCCAGTGCTGAGGGTTATGGTGGAGGAGGAGAAGTTGTGGATCTTCACGGACTGTGGTCTGTCTGTTAAGAAGTCTAGTACCCAGTTACAAATAGAGGGGCTTAGTCCAAGTGTAGATAGTTTGTCTATCAGAGTTTGGGGGATCATGGTGTTGAAGGCAGATGTGAAGTCCACAAAGAGCAGACGCACGTATGAGTCTTTCTGATCCAGGTGGGTGAGAGCAGTGTGGACCACGGAAGAAATGGCGTCCTCTGTTGATCGGTTCTCACGGTATGCGTATTGATGAGGGTCCTCGTTGATGTTGACGGTTGCCTTGATGTGGGACATGACCAGTTTCTCAAAACATTTAGCGACTATCGGGGTGAGGGCCACCGGTCTATAGTCATTCAGACCAGTCACTGTGGAGCTCTTTGGGACTGGGATGATGGTCGCGGTCTTCAGGCAGGTGGGAACTGACTCCAGTGCAAGTGAGGTGGTGAAGATGTCAGCCAGCACCTCACAGAGCTGGTCCGCACATTCCTTCAGAACTTTCCCTGGGATGTTGTCTGGTCCGGTTGCTTTATGAGGATTAATCTTTCTGAGACTGCCTCTCACTTCTGCTGCGGACACCCTGAGATGCTCTTCATCTGGTGATGAGGTGAGTCTGGTGCTAGCAGGTCTGTTTGGATCATCAAAACGTGCATAAAACTTATTGAGGGCATCAGGCAGAGATGGGTCCCTGGGGCATTGTTTGTTTTTGCCTTTGTAATCTGTTATGCATTTAATACCCTTCCACATGCTCCGTGGGTCTTGTGAGGTGAACTGTCCCTCGATCCTCTGTGCATACGTGGCCTTGGCCTTCTTAATGCCATCCTTCAGTTCATTCCTGCTCTTTCTCAGATAAAAAAGATAAAACTCCAGCGGTCTGCAAGCTGTGTCACACAAGTGCTAAAAACTATTCAGAGCAGGGCACTTGGTGCACTTTACAGTATTTACTTTACAAATGCATGTAAGCTACAGTTTTTACTGTTTCAATTAAAAGAAACATGTTTTCTCACCACTTCTTTGATTCATTTTGTCCAGCTGTCGACTTTAAGTCTGTGTCCATGTCCAACCAGAGCCAAGTATTGTATAGTTGGTGCTTTTAATCAGTTTTCAGTTAAATTAATTCAATCCAAGTCTATAACAGTCACAAAATGTCACCAATATCACTCTTTCCCTCTAAAATCATTCAGAAAATCGCAAAAGTGTATTGAATTGTATCGTTTGCTGAATATCGCTATATATATTGTATTGTATTGTATAATTTTTATTCATTTCATATTAAAACAATGACAATTTAAAAAAAAGAAAGAATTAAACAAAAAACATAAAATGAAAGGAAGCACATGAAGAAAACATTTCTCATCACATCTGCTCCTTATCAAACAATTAATTCAAACTATCAATTCAAACATTAATATACTTATTGAAATACAAAAGTATACAATCTCATCAGAGCAGTATACAGTCTCATCAAAATACCAATTATAATTTATTAAATTAGAATCAACTTAAATGTAACTCTTCAACAGACTAGTTTTAATCATTTTCTTAAATATTAGTATTAACAATATTAGTATTCTTAATATATCGTATCGTGAGCAGAATATCGTGTATCGTATCGTGAGATTATTGTATCACTACAGCCCTAATGAACATCCTCAAGTGATCCCACTGATGTGTCAGTCTCTTCTGGGTCCATGTGTGCTACAAGGCCAGCAGGTGCAGCACACGGCGCCAACAGCACCCGAGGGACACTCGTTACGGCGTCGATGACGGATCGCTTCCTGCTTTGGCACCAGGGAACGCGGAAGGCGGAGCCACGCAGATCTTCACGGACGTGGAGTGGGAGGGCAACACAGGAAATGGCCTGGATGCACGGAATTCCTCATTTCCCTCACGGCCCCCGGCTCGGTGTCGGGAAGCCCCCCAGCTGTCCTTCGGTGTTTCTGGGTTTACTGGGAACGGCGGCGGCGGTGCAGACGGGGAGACGTTGACTGGGGCCCGCGCTGTGGACGTTTGTTTGTGTGCATGCAAACCTCCATATGAAGACAGCATGACGTCACCAGATGCTCTCTTGTGGTTTCCAGCATCCCCACAGCTGGCTTCAAATGTAAACACGGACCCAAACCCTCAGTGGGACTCCTAAAACAAATCGGCACCAGGTCCTAAACAGATCTAAACCCACCAGCGTTTACTGGCCTTTACAGAAAGTATCTGGACAAATTAAGCTAAATAAATAATGAATCAGCTACAATAATAATAATAATAATGAATTCAATTTATAATGCACTTTTCATTAATAAAAATCTCTCAAAGTGCTAAAACGACTGGGGCTGCTCTAATGGATCCTCAGCAGGAGATCCAGCTGCCCATTTAAGTGGATTGCCTCCCGAGGACCGGCTTTCACCGTTATGGAGCATGACCTCGTTGAGAGGTCCAGGCTGAGAGCAACCGTCATCTGGCTCCTGTGGCTACAAGGAGGGTCAGGGAGCCAAGGTTCAAAGGTCATCTGACTGGAGATTCTTCCCTCTGAATTCAACAAGGGGGTGCAAGTTAATGTTTTTCGCGCGACATATTCAAGTTAGTAGGAGTTACAAGTTAAAACAAGAGGTACCGTATTTTTCGGCGTATAAGTCACAGTTTTTTTTTCCTCACAGATATGTCGGACCTACGACTTATATAAGTTTTTTTTCCATATTCATAACGAAAATTTTTGACTGAAGCTTTAAATGTCTAAGAACTGCAATAGCGAGTCCTCCCGTGCATGCTCGCTTCACTCCGCTGGTGCAGGCGGAGGAACGCTGGAGAGCTAGCGGCTCTGGCCGCGATGGATGGATGGCGCCGCGCCACCCAGGCAAAATGAAGCTTTTTTGACCATTAAATAAATGCGACTTATACACCATAGCGACTTAAACGCCAAAGCAACTTATATTTTCTCCTCTTAATTATGCTTTTTTTTTAACTGATGCATCTTATACATCAGAAAACACAGTACCGGTAGTTGTTTTATTCTGGTCTGAGTGCAGAGTGACATATTCCTGAGAGTGGAGGGAGCAATTTCATCTACTACCATGTACAATGGCTGAACCAGGGAGTGGCCAATGGGGGCCTTGCCCACCATAGATTAATCTTTGGCCACCCCAATCATTTGAGGAAACTTTACTTTTAAGCAATATAAAAACCAAAATGACCAAGGTAGTTGGTATACTGTCCCTCGCTATTTCGCAGTTTGACTTTCGCGATTTTTCAACGATGGTCAACTTTAATATTACTCACGTGATTGGGATGGTATGGGGTAAAAAAAAAATTAAATTTTAAAAATAAAAAAACTTCGGACAGGCATCGCCATTTTGTAGTTTTCTTTCAATAAGCGTACACTGTAATGCCAGTCAATATAACTACACTACCCAGAAGCCAACAGAGCTTCCAGCCGTTGCTTTCTACCGAAATGGAGGGAACGTTTTGCAACGCAAAGCCAGAAGTAACGATCTATCCACGTAACGTAACCCCCGCGATAAGTGAGGGACTACTGTACATGTGACGGTGGCCATCTTGGATTTTGATGTGGTAACCCAATTTTTGATAGCAACCTTTCTTACGCCTAGATGCATCGTGCGCACGAGACGAACAGGATGGACAGTATTTCCACGTCCCCCAGATGCTCCTGCTAGCTCCCCAAGGGCAACTTCTGAAACTACTTGAAAATTAAACGGAAGAAGCCAATTATACAGAGAATATACAATATTGTATACAGTAAAAGTATAAAAGCAAGATTCATATTAAAAATATGAAGCAAAACACGCAATGTGAACAAAAATGTACATTGCAGGGACAAAAATTGCAATTTACACAGGAAAGAAATGACCAAGCTAGAAAAACATTGCCTTAATGCAAACAGCGATGACGAAAAGAACGTTTACAGTCGTTTGATCCTGCAGAGACAGGAGGAGAAAAACGATGAAGACGAGTCCATCTTTAGGCATTCGGTTCAAAATGTGTCATGAGGTTTGGAAAAAGATCGAGTTTAAAACTGAAAGAAACTGAAACAATGCACGCCACCTTTGGAAACATTTTTGGTAGCTCGGCTTATCGTACATGTATCAAACCAAACCAGATTATAGTCAACTTTGTTGTCGCCACACAATATAAGTTAATGAGCAAGAACCATTTGTCCCATAACTGATGCTGCGTGCACGTTTTGTTTTGTTCCCCTAAACTCTACACATAATTTCAGCTCAAACCATTAAAAAAGTCCAGTAACGGGCCTGGGACTTCTGCCCTCTTCCTCCCAACATACCATACACAAGTAAAATAAGAGGAAACCAGAAAGTTCCTGGAGAAACTTTGACGGGGGCTGCCATGGGGCGGCCATTTGTAATTTTTGCTTGACAGTACCGGTACTAACACAAAGATTTTAACACTGGACTCTGTGTCATCAAACGGGTTATTCACTAAACTCTCGGTCATGTGGTTTGCACTACTTCTCATACTTGCACTAATGTTTGTATTACATCACTGCCTATAGTCATAATACTGTTTACATTCTCTGTTTACATTTATTAATACTGTTTACTTTTATTACTACTGCTTACATTTAATTACTACTGTTTACATTTACACTACTCTAATATCTACACCACTGCTGATACATATACAGTGTGCTCTGAACGGTCTTATTTAGGGATGCCCAATGTGCCTTACTGCATATGCCACTTTTTGCCTCTATAACAACATCAACTACTACCTCATACATATACTGTGTACATTAACTCATACGCTGCTTTGCCACTTTGCAAATGTCAATGCTAGAAACCTTTAGTTTATTTTAGTTATACTTTTTATACTCTTTTTTTATACTAGTATGCAAAAACTCAGGACAGTATTATGTTCATTAAATGTTTAATGTTTTAGTTTTAGAGTTGGTGTAAATTTTCATACTCTTATACCACTATGCAAAAAACTCAGGACAGTGTTAGTTTTACTATTTTATGCTTATGTCTATTATTATATGTTTCAGTGTTTCAATGTTTAGATGTTTACTGTTGCACCGAGGGACTGAGAGAAACGCAATTTCGGTCCTGTGTATGTCCTGTACAGTACATTACATATTGCAGATCTGACAATAAAGTTGACTTTGACTTTTGACTTTGACTATATGTTGGGGATCACGCTCAGCTACCAGAATACTAATTTTCAGATCAATATGGCAAAAATATCAACGAGTTACAGTCCTTTTTCTTTTAAGCTATGCTGTTGGATTTTTGATTTGGATTCAGTATGTGATGGGGAACATTCTCAGCTATAACCTCACCAAATTTCTGCTCTATATGTGTAAAAATAGCTGAGTTATGCCATTTAAATTCAGCGTTGTGGCCATCTTGATTTTTTTAAATTGGGGACTGCCTAGTTAGTATAAGGCACCCACTTATTATTATCCACCTGACAAGGGTTTCTTAACTTTATTTCTTACTCTTCCGTCAACTTTAATGTGGCCCGAACCGCAAAAGCGTAGTCCACAAATGTTATATCAAAACGACCGGCTTGGCACCATGATGTGCGCTATTACATTTATTGGAATTTCGAATTACCGCGGCAATGTAATTAACAAACAAATACGCCATTTTTATTAGTTATTTTCCATAGACTGGTTATAAATCAAATATCCAAGATGGCTGCCTGAGCTCAAAATAAAAAAAATATGGTAAATCAGCCATTTTTCAGCTATATTAAGCTGAAATTTGGTGTAGCTGAGAGCAATGTCCAAGAAATAATAACAAAAATGTTCAAAATGGCCACCAAAGCTCAATTTAAATGACTTTCACTCAGCTATTTTTACACATAGAGCTGAAATTTGTGTGATTATTGCTGAGAACGTTTCCCATCACAAACTGAATTCAAATCAAAAATCCAAGATGGCCACCTTAACTTAAATAAGAAAAGACCAACTCAATTGTACTTTGCCATTTTGAGCTGAAATTTGGTATGGTGGTAGCTGAGAGCAAACCCGAACACATAGAACGGCCAAATCTAAAATTTAAAATGGCCGCCACATGGCAGTCCCTGTCAAAGTTTCTCCAGGAACTTTTAGTCATTATTAACTAGGCATTGGTCTCAGCTACCACCACACCAAATTTCAGCTTAATATCTCTAAAAATGGCTGATTTACAGTATTTTCCTTTGTATCTTTATTTTATCTGTATTTGGGAGTGGTGGTACGGAGGTTACCGGTACAGAAGATGGGCCTGTGATCGGACAATCGCAGGTTCAACTCCCGGTACCGACTAGGCCTGTCACAATAACAAATTTTGCTGGGCGATTAATTGTCTCAGAAATTATTGCGATAAACAATAATATTGTTTGAAATTTCAGAAGAAATGTTTGTTAATTTGTTTTAAGTGTAGTACCTTTTTTATCACTGGATGGCAGTATAAGACTGTTTGAACCGAAGGATGGATAGTGAGGGAGCGAGCAGCGTGCTTTTAAGAAAAATGGGAGGGAGACCCCTTGACGTGACGTGGGCTGTCTCTCTTTCCTGTTTCTCAGTTCTCAAAATGGCGGACGCTCGGTGGTTTGAGCTCTTTAGCATAGTATTTTCACACAACCTTTTAATAAAAAAATTAAAAAAGTTCTCAGCTACTTTTTGCAGAGAAAAACAAGTTTTTACACAAAGGAACAGGTTTCAACCATGAATTTTGGAGCATTGACAAGACGGAGGTTTTTTCCCAGAGGTCAACAACCTGTTAGCTTAGCTCGTAGCTTAGCTTCTCAGTTTAGTTGCTTTTAACGATCCAAAAACGCAATGTTGGACAGTTAAAACAGATTTTAAAGAGAAAAGGGAAAAGGAGGAGTCAGTAAAGAGCGCCGGAGTTGAACCTTTTGTCATCGAGTGTCTTCAGAAGAACGAGAGAGACGAAGAAACGATAAAGCTGATAAATGAAAACGGTCGATAATTTTCATTTATCATGCGATTAATTGATTTATTGTTTATCGCGACAGGCCTAGTACAGTCAACATTAAAATGTGGGTGGAAAAGGTGAAAAACCCACACCTGCCTCCGCCCTCATTTGCCCCACACTGGGCCCTTTAGCAAAGCCCTTAACCCCCACCATCTGCTCTCAAACAAACCTCTCTTGAAAATGAGTTCTCGTGACTCAATGAGACTACCTGTATAAATAAATGGGAAATAAAAAAATTAAAAAAATCTCAGGTGGCCATCTTGGATATTTGATTTGCAATCGGAATCTATGAAAAATTACAAATAAAAATGTCGTCTTTGTTGGCAAATTACGTCGCTGTGGTAACTTGAAAAGCCAATAAAATATAACATTTGTGAGGGTGCACGTTGCTGTTCGAGCCACGTAAACGTTGATGGAAGAGTAAGATATAAAGTTAAGAAACCTTTGTCAGGTGGATAATAATAGGTGGCTGCCTTATACTACTAGGCAGTTCCCAGTCGTACAAAACGGACAGAACAAAAGCGTCAGATGAGATGATGTTACGTCTCCTTGGTTAAATCCTCCTTAATTCAGGTTGCGCGACAATGACTGAGCCCTGCTGCTCGTTTGGTTCACACTAAACCGCCTCTGAGACGGACTAACGTTTTATGATCCAGGCAAGACAAGTGGTCTCTGAACATTGAGTGCTTTACAACAACCGTAACTCGTTGATGTTTGAGTTACCAACATGCGTTCATTCTCATTTTTCTTTAGTGTCAGTTTTTTGCTTTCCCACCTCTGGGGCGTTTACTGAACTAAATAAAAGGGCAGATTAATCACACAGCCTAAAATCAACCAAGCCTCCCCGGCTGATTCAGCACCTCTGTTTCCAGTTAGCGCGCCGACGTCTGAGTTACAAATAAATCCTTTCATATTTCAGTCACACAGGAAGTACGAGGGCCGGGATGTGGAACAGAAACGTAGCTGTGAACACACGAGTGTGGGCAAAGACTTCAGCCTGAGTTCGTGTTTCCATCAAGCGCTTCTAAATAAGACTATTTTTGGATCAAACACTCCCAACTAGCCACATTCTGTCTCTGTATAATAATTGTAGAAGTAAATATAAACCTGGCATCTTCGATGGGAAACAGTGACACTCACACCCCGTTTTCCGTATTTATAAACCATTTTGGAAAAAACGTGAGCCGATATTCAGAAAAACCAAAGACTGGAGAGGAGGAAAAAGGTCAAAGAAAAGCACCAACCTTACAGGTTTTGGTGTGGAAGTTTTACGAAACTAAACGTAAGAAAACGTAAAGGCACATCCTGGGTGCATTCTTTTTAAAAAACGGCGAAATATCTAAAGAAAAAGTCCTAATGTTCATGACATTTTCCTTTGAACAGGCTTTTCCTTTGTTCCTGCAGTTTTGGGTCTATTTGATTATTAAACATTCAAATATCTATTTGGATTTAAAATAACTATTTTTAATAAACAAAAAAGCTCTTAAAGCAGAGAGAAAGCTGAGCTTATATAAGCAGAAATGCTAGCAAGGCTGCTAATAAAGCTAACAGCTAGCATTAGCTGCTCAGCTAATCTGTTTCTTGTTTTGTTTCAGTTCACAAGTTACAAAAAGAGTTTAAAAAAAATATACTGCTGCCATCAGTGCCATGACAACATCAAAGTCAAAGTCAACTTTATTGTCAGAACTGCAATATGTACAGGACATACACAGGATTGAAATTGCATTTCTCTCAGTCCCTCGGTGCAACAGTAACCATTTAAACACTAAAACACTAAAACATTTAATAAACATAAGCATAAAATGAAATAATAAAAGTGTAATACTGTCCTGAGTTTTTGCATAGTAGTTTTTGCATAGTAGTAGTATGAAAGTATGAAAAGTTACACCAACACTAAAACACTAAACATTTAATAAACATAAGCATAAAATGAAATAACAAAAGTGTAATACTGTCCTGAGTTTTTTGCATAGTAGTATAAAAGTGTAAAAAGTATATCTATAAAATAAAATGAAAGTTCTGGCATTGACATTTGTAATAGAGTGACAAAGCAGCATATGAAGTTTATGTACACAGTATATGTATGAGGTAGTTGATATTGGTATAGAGGTAAAGTGGCATATGCAATAAGGCTAGTAAAAATATATATATCAGCAGTAGTGTAGATATAAAAAGTAGTGTAAATGTAAACAGTAGTAATAAATGTAAACAGTAGTAATGAATGTAAACAGTAGTAATAAATGTAAACAGTGAATGTAAACAGTAGTATGACTATAGGCAGTAATGTAATACAAACATTAGTGCAAATATAAGAAGTAGTGCAAACTGTAAATTATTTAAACATGTAAATTATTTAAATAAAAAGATTGTGAATGTGAGTTTGATGTTAAATTAACGGTGTCCACAAAACGTTTTGATGCAAACAAAATGTTTTTCAAATCAATTCTGGCAGATATTACTCAAACTAATATCAGAATCAGAATGAACTTTATTGTCATTGCATCGAGGTACAGCGAGAACATGTTACTTTTTCTTGAAGACTCTTTTACAAGAGACTTGTAATTGACTATCATATCCATTGACTATCATATCAATCAACCCAGTACGACTTGACCTGAGTGCTGCTTTTTACACCATCACAACATTCTTTTAGATTGATGAAACAAGTACATCGGCCTACCTGGAACAGTTTTAAATTGGTTTTGTTCATATCTCTGTGAGAGAAAGTTGTTCGTTAACACTGATGATCACTCAACCAAAGACTGCAACATTAATTGTGGCATACCACAAAGATGGATTCTAGGGCCCAGCACTTTTCAGTTATGCTGATGACACTCAGCTTTATGTTAGTGTCTCCTAACTCACTGTATTTTGGATATTAAATTATGGATGTTGCAGAGATTTTTTTTAAGCTTAACCAGGACAAAACTGAGGTGTTTATCACCGGTTCAAAGGCTTCGAGAGAGAAAGAGAGACACTGTGGAATAAAGCCATCCAAGTAGGAAAGAAATCTAGGTGTCATATTGGACAGCTTTTAATGTCAAACCTTATATAAAGTCAGAAACAAAACCAGCTTTTTATCATTTAAAATATTTTCAGGGTGAGTGTTTCTGTCGTTGGGCAACACTGAGAGACTGATGTATACCGTTATACCTAGCAGACTGGACTACTGTAACGCTCTCCTTTCTGGGCTTTAATGAGTGCAATAAATCAGGTACAATTAATTCAGAATTCAGCAGCGAGTGCTGACAAAGACCATAGGGAGAGCTCTAATTAGTCGAGTTCTACCTGTAAATATTATGAATGATTTTAAAATTATTTGATTTTCAAGGCCCTTCATGGCGGAGTATCAGACTATATATAAGAGATGGTTTAGGTTTATGTACCAGAACGTACCTTGAAATCATCTTATTCCTCTCTTTTAGCTATTCCACAGAGCAGAATAGGAACTTTTGGTGATTCTGCTTTTAGTAGCTAAGCACCGAGGCGGTAGAACGATCTGCCGGAGGATCTGAGAGGATAAAATATAAGGGAAGGCTAGGGAAGTTTGAGATTGACATCATAGTACAGGTAGTCCCCGACTTACGAGCGAGTTCCGTTACAACGAGTTGCTCGTAAAGCGAAAATTCGTAACTTGGAACGGCCGCCACGTGTCTCGTAAGTCCGGAATTTCGCTCGTAAGTTGGAACGGTTTTGCTAGCGCGACTACAAACACTCGTTTTTCATCGAAAAACTGCTTACGAGTGCATAAAAATGATCGGAAACGTGTGTCCACATGTTTAGCTAACGAACTGTGGTGAAAAAACACAGAAAAATTCTGTATTTTTTGCGTTTTTTCCAAAAATTCGCCAGCTCGTAAGTCCGGAACCTCGTAGGTCAGAGCGCTCGTAAGTCGGGGACTACCTGTATGTTTCCATACAATGGCAAAATTTGTTCTCTGCATTTAACCCATCGCACCTGATGCACCCAGGTGGAGCAGTGGGCAGCTATGTAAGCGCCCGGGAGTAATTAGGATGTACTGTAGACCTTGTGTGCAGATGGTGCAAATATCTTTAATTAATTTGTGGCTTTGTATTGATTTAATAATGTGAATGTTTATAAAGCATTCACACTATTCAGATCTGGTTTTCTTTTGTATATTTTTCAGAACGTAACCCCAGGGGCTTAATTTGAGCCGGAGCCTGCCAGAACAGGATCCGGTAACTCTCTGGCTTACTAATAATGAAGTTATGAACACATTTGACTGTTTTGAATGGATAAAACCTATATTGGGCAATCTGAAAATAATTACATAAACATTTGACTGTTTTGAATGGATAAAACCTATATTGGGCAATCTGAAAATAATTACATAAACACTAATTTTAAACATAACAGCCACTTACGAGCTTCCTAATATCACATCAGAGCTGCCACATCAAGTAAGCATTTCCATTTTTACCCTGTAAAAAATTCTCCACCCCTAAACGTTCAGTCATGTGCAATTTTATTAAAAACACAAAAATAAGGCTTGGATGCTTCAGAGAAGCTGAGCGTGCTCTAGTCACACAAGGGGAGCTGTTGGTCAGGCTAGATTACTACCTCTGTCCAATCTAAACCCCACCAGTCGGCCGAGTGGTATACTTTTAAACGCAGACAAAAAACAAACAAAAAAATCAGTTTGATTTGGTTTTTACATAGAATACTTTTTTTCCTCCTCTGTAAAGCACTTTGAATTGCATTGGATTTTTATGAAAGGTGCTATAGAAATAAAATGATTGAACTATATACATTAGGTTACTTTCGGCAGCTCCCTTCTTCAAGGGTCACCACAGCGAGCTAACATGCATGAAAGATTTGTCAATTTGTTTTTTGACGGATGCCCTTCCTGATGCAACCTGAGACCGAACCCACTACCTCAGGATTACAAGACCGCGGCACTGACCACCGAGCTACCGCAGCCCCATTTGAACTAGAACATGCCTCTATGCTTTATATAACTTGTAGCAATCCTGCCATGCCCATCTTAGTACGACACAAAAACACAATTTATGTATTATTTAATCAAATTTTGCGACCTCATGTCAGCATGTCATTTGTGTGTTTGTGCTTCCAGCTTGTCAGACTATGACTCACGACTCACACACTTGTCTGGTTGTTTGTAATGGCCTGCATGGCATGAACTCACGTCATAAAGCACACAAAATCCCAAGAGTTAAGATGCCATAATGGCATCCAACATCTTATTGGAGCATTTTAAAACCAGAATGCACTTTAGAGTGCATCTTGCAATGTTGCGTGTAGAGAAACAGACAAAAGGAGGTCAAGGAATAAAGCCCGTTGCTCTCAATGACTTTCAGACATAAAACAGATTCGATCTCTGAAACTGTGCAGGGACGTAATTACTTCCAGGCTCGTGGTCATTCTCTCATTTCCACAGATAATCATCCTCTTTTCTTTCTATGCTTTTTTTCCACACTGATCAAACCAATACAACTACGTCAAGGGAACATAATGCAAGTTGGAAGCAGAAACAGAAAACTTGCTCAGACCCATCTGTGTTTCAACAAAGGAGGGTCTATTCAACGAACGTCCAGTGTTCAAGTGGGAGTGGGTTGTAAGTCAAACTCAGCTGACCTCTAATGACCACTGGAGTTTGGTCCAAAACATTACATAGCATTTTAAATGTTTATGAAAGACAGGGTAAAAAAAAAAGATGTAAGATGTAATAAAGATGTATTAAAGAAATAATCAGTCACGAACAACCCCTTACTAAAACAAGAGTACTGCATATGGCACATTACCGGTATATGCCCACCGACAAACTATTAAAGGATTACATCAATCTATAGAAATGGTCAGGACAAGCAAATACCTTGTATAATATTTGACCTTGATCTGTGACCTTGACAATGGAGCAAGGTTGATGAATATGCGACAGCACTTCAACCAGTGATAATGTATACAGTATGTGGTACAAGTTAGGTTAAATTATCTTGAGTGAATCAGAAGTTATGGACGGAACAAGATAAACTTGACGGACATGGACCACACCATGTAACATTGCATTTTTGGTAAAGCACTGTATGAGCTTCAGCAATACAGGCTTATAACTTAAGTTACATTTTGTTATCATCAAAGAATATTCCTCTTCTAAAGAAAACTTGAATAGAATATTGCTTTAACGGCAAGATGTTTTGACCCAAAATGGCCAACAACTAAAACAGAAAATGCTTTTTGGCAAACAGACGCAAATATCAGTCAAGAAAGAGGACTACAGTAAATATATATACTGTATATACTGTACAGTATATATATATATTTATGTCTTTAAGTAAAAGCTGCACTATATAAAAAATGTGATTGTGATATTATTACAGGGAGTCCTCGACTTACGAACGAGTTCCGGACCTAAGGACCGTTCGTATGTCGAAAATGACGTAAGTCGGATCACATACAAAATTATTTTATTTTTTATTTTTTATAATTAATACATGTACAGTACTGTACAGTCACCAACCACTTAGCCTATCCTAACACAGTTTTTAAAGATGAAGGAGTGAGTTGAATTGTCTCCCTTTCACAAAGGGAGCTATATAGCTCCCTTTATGTGAATGGAGCCTTCTAGGGAGGAGGGAGACAATTCAACTCACTCCTGCATCTTTAGAAACTGTTTTAGGATAGGCTAAGTGGTTGGTAACTGTACAGTACTGTACATTTATCTATTTATTAAAATATATATTTTTTAAATTCATTTATTTTTATTTATAAATAGATAAATGTACATAAAGGGAGCTAGCTCCCTTTATGTGAAAGGGAGACAATTCAACTCACTCCATCTTTAAAAACTGTGTTAGGATAGGCTAAGTGCTTGGTGACTGTACAGTACATTTATCTATTTATAAAAAAAATAAAAAAAAATAAAAAAAATTATGAGATGCGTTCGTAAGTCCGAAACGTCGTAGGTCGGGGGGCGTCGTAAGTCGAGGACTCCCTGTATTATTACTATTATTATTATCATTATTGTTATTATTATTATTATATAATATGTCAAATATCCCTGTTGTTTCTGTATTATGCCACTTAATTACAGGAGCACCATAATGAAAAGTGGCACGAAAACAATGAGCTGGTTAACGGAGCAGCTGCAGCAGAAAAGTCTTGATGGACGTTAGTAACAACAGAGGAGCCGAGCACGCCGTTATATCACAAAGTCGAGTCTGGGCTGACGGCCAGAACCACAGCTTCACTGACTTTAAGTCCAACACGAGCAGCAGCCTGGAAGCAGACGACTTGCACTCGGATGGATCCACAACGGATCGCTCAAGCATGGCATGACACAGCGAGCCTCGCCGGCTCATACGGCCAATTAGGAATGGGGGTGGGACAACGAAAGAGGTGGGGGGAGGAGCAGAGAGAGGAGGAAGATGAGGAGCTGACAGATGGAGCTAGAGGAGGAGAGTGGGGACAGGAAGTGCACAGTCACACTGGTGGGTGGGAGGCGTGGGGGGGGGACTTGGCGTGTTCGTCAATAACGGAGCAAGCTGAACTTCGGCTGCCGATGCCATGGCAACACACGTCGTCGCCGGTCAACAACGCGAGCCGCGTCACGGGAGTTTGATGGTGACTCAGGCAGAACGTCCAGCTCACTTTTTCATAATCTGTCAGGATGGAAATATGAGAAACAGAAGTGATCTAATCCCACCACCCATACCCCACCACAGCAAGGATGAGTCAGCTTTCCCTGCCTCCCTCCAGAGTACCAGCCCAAATGTAAAAATCAATAGTCTCTTGTCCCTTCCCCGAAGAGATCAGGTTCCATCCATCATCAAATCCCGCTGCACCACCGTACAAACCTGTACTTTGAGTCGGATCAGACAGGCCGTGGCCCGGCTGTAAATTCATCGGCAAATGTTTCGGCTACTTCGCGGTCGCCGATGCACGGCAATATCTACCATCGCTTCGTACTTTCGAGTGCACCAGCGCGCGTGCAGTTAATTAGACGAAGAGGCTTTGTGGGATAATAAAAAACAAACGGATTAATGGATTAATGTGGTCCTTCTGCTGCATGTGTGGTTAAATGAACGGACGCTTAATTTGACATTTTTATTAAAAAGCGTCGAGATCGTGGCTGAGGACGTTGAATCTAAAAATAGACTGATGGGTTAAAGCTGAGATCAGTTTTTAAAAACCAAGGCAGCCATTTGTTTGGTTTATCTGATTTTGAATCATGTAATATTCCTCTTTTTGTAATAAAACTTACTCTCTTACCTGCCACCTTCCATTCATTTGGCCTGTGGAGGTGGATAAACAAATAAATATATATTCATTCATTCATTCAACCTTTATTTATACAGGCTAGCCTCGTTGAGCCACGGGGACTCATTTACAAGAGGGACCCGTCTCACTCACACCCAGGGTCAATTTAGAGTTACCAATCAGTATATACAGGTAGTACAATACAATACATACAGGTAGTCCTCGACTTACGACGTTTCGGGGTTACGACATGCATCTCCATTAAAAATATAATAATATAAAATAAAAATTTTTTTAATTTTTTTTATTTTGAAGCCGATTTTCGCAGTTTCCGGCCAGTTTCCGGCTACTTCCGGTTTCCCGTTTTGCTAGCTGTGGAAGCTACAGCTGCCTGTACTCTCTAAAAAGCTAAGTCTAGTCCTCTGGACGTTCAAAAAAACAAAACAAAACTTGTTGGAGCAAGCTGGACAGGCAACAGCTGTGGAAAAGTAGCTGTTTTATGGACGGCGATTTTAAAACGTAAACTAATGGAGAATCCGGAGGAGGGAGGGAGAAACGGAGGAAATGGCTTCACCAGCATTCCAGAGTAGGAAATTAACTCTTTTTTCACTTCATTATGGCTCTGAAATGTATGTGTTTTTTGATAATTATGTAGGGCACTGTGTTAGGATAGAGGCTAAGTGTTTGGTAAAATACAGTACTGTACGTATAAGGTGCAGTTTGGACGTATGTTTCGAGTTACGTCGAAAATCGAGTTACGACGCAACGTAGGAACGGAACTACGTCGTAAGTCGGGGAATACCTGTATTTTTAACCCAGGACCTTCTTGCTGTGAGGCAGCAGTGCTAACCTCCATCACTGTGCTGCCCAAACCTGACCTGACCCTCCGCGGTTGGTCTTTTTGTTTGACAACGATGGCTTCCTCCACACCTCTCAAACTGCATTCTCCGTCCAAGTTAAGAACATTTACTGTCGTCTTATGGTTAAGATGGCAGACAGCTGAGTGTTGACCTGAAAGCTGCCCCTCCTGTGTTTTCCCCTGCATGAAGGTATCTTAGCATTTCCCTGAAAGAACGGTAATCTACTAGGTGTGTCAAACTCAGTTACCAAAATGAGCCAAAGTTTAAAAACTTTGCTAAACTTAAACAGCTGACATTTGAAGAAAGCAGGAAAAGAAAGAAAGAGCACATACAAATGAAATTAAACTTAAAAGTGGCCAAAAAATATATATCAGCTGAAAAGTAGACGAAAGGAGCATAAAAATTAAAATATTCAAAAGAAGCACAAAAGGTAGAAATTGGCACAAAAAAGGGATTGAATTAGCAGTAAAGTAAATGCTTACTAGAAGTGGCAGCTCTATAATATTAGGAAGCTTGTAAGTGGCTGTTATGTTTAAAATTTGTGTTTATGTAATTATTTTCAGATTGTCCAATATAGATTTTCTCCATTCAAAACAGTCAAATTTGTTCATAACTTTATTATTAGTAAGCCTGAGAGTTACCGGATCCTGTTCCGGCAGGATCCGGCTCAAATTACCTAAGAGGTTAAGTGCTGAAAAACGTACAAAAGTAAAGTATTTTTTAAAAGTAGCTTAAAAAGCTGAAATTAGCAGAAAGCTGAAAAAATAAAAAATAAACTGAAATGAGCAGTAAAATATAAACGGCTCAAAGGGTTTGAAGGATGTGAAAAGAGCTCCGTTCATTTTCAGTAAGAAAAACAGGGCTGAAAACGCTAAACAGTTCAAAAAGTTAAAATTGCACAAACGAAAGTCGTAGCAGCAATGTCCTGAACAAGCCAAACTTTTTGATTCATGAATTATTTAAATTGCACAAAAATTGCAGAACATATTACGCAGTGCTTAATTTGTAAACCAAACAATGCTGGAATACAAATAGCAGAGGGGAGGGGGTGTCTAGGGGTCCTCCCCCTGAAAATTTTGAATAAAGTAGATGCCATTTGCTGCATTCTGGTGTATTTTAACAGGTTGTTAAACATCTACGTTTTCCTACATTTGTAAACACTTGATTCAACAACTATTTTAGAGAGCAACAAGAAGTAGCCTGACCAACAGCTCCCCTTGTGTGAATAGAGCACGCTCAGCTTCTCTGAAGCATCCTAGCCCTATTTTTGTGTTTTTAATTAAATTGTGCATGTCTGAACTTTTAGGGGTGGAGATTGTTTTAAAGGGTAGAAGCGGAAATGCTTACTTGAAGTGGCAGCTCTGTGATATTAGAAAGGTCGTAAGTGGCTGTTATGTTTAAAATTAGTGTTTATGTAATCATTTTCAGATTGTCCCATATAGGTTTTATCAATTCAACACAGTCAAATTTGTTCATAACTTTATTATTAGTAAGCTGAGCGTTACCGGAACAGGATCCGGCTCAAATGAAGCCCCTGGGGTTACATGCTGAAAAACGTACGGAAGAAAACCAGATCTGAATAGTGTGAATGCTTTATAAACATCCACATTATTAAATCAATACGAAGCCACAAAACGATTTACCGTAGATATTTGCACTGTCTGCACACAAGGTCTACATCTGCCATCCGTTATTAAAAATCTAGAGTGGGTGTAGCCTATTGTACGAGCAAAACAGGCCAACACAATCACACGGATGAGCAACGCACTGCATAGAAAAAGAAAAAAAAAAAACACACGCAAAGATAAACGCACAAACACCAACAGCTGCAGGGAAAGTCTTCCTCTGGAGCTTCCTCTTGCTCTCTCCTGTGTGTGTTTTTGTGTCTCACAAGACAAGACAGAAAAAAGTGCCACACACCACCTCCAGCCTTCCCCGATATGCCAAAAACACACAGCACCGCACTTAAATACTGTATCCCACCCATTGGCCTCCATAGTTACAACTTAAGAACCAGCAGGAGAGATTTCAGTTGTCATGACAACTGTCACAGATCCAACTGTGTGTCAGGAGTGTGATTGTGCTGTGGATATGCTGAATGATGCAGACAGCTGTTTGTGTGTGTCTTCACGTGATGCATGCTGTGTCATACTCCGCTACGAGCTGTTAAAAACCTGTCTGGCCTAAAAGCAGCTCCACTTCCTGGAACAGTTTGGGTCCAGCAGACTTCCTCCCTTTCACAGTGTAGTCCATCTGCGTAGCAGTCTGGAAGCTAGCTTTACCTACACGCTTCTTTTGTTTTAATGCACACGGCAGTAGTTTGTTAGTCAGATTTAAAGTAACCTCTGTCTACTTGCACATATTGGCATATTCGCTCTCGGACAACAGGTTTACTTGTGGTTCCTAGAGTTTCCAAAGCTTTCAATTATCGGGCTCCTCTCTTGTGGAACCAACGTCCAGTTTTTGTCCGTGAGGCGACATATTGTCTGCTTTTAAGACTAAGCTTAAGTCTTTCCTTTTTGATAAATCCTATAGTTAGGGTCAGTTTGGGTTTCCGGAGCTATCCCTTAGTTATGCTGCTATAGGCTTAGACTGTTGGAGAACAAACTGACCACAATTCCTCACTCTACTACTGTCTTTACTCGCTCTGCTCTACCTGTTTTGTATTTGTAATTATTTCTACCTTAACGTGTGTTTTGTCTTTCCCTCCTATAGAAACCACACCTGGACTACAGAAACCACACCTGGACTAGAGAAATAAAACCACACCTGG
>JBBPBX010010579.1:0-20204 GCA_038048925.1 Garcialebias charrua
ATGCTCCTCAACCTCCTTCCTGAGGGGAGTGGGGCAAAGAGTTTGTGTGCTGGGTGAGTGGGGTCTTTCATGATACAGGTGGCTCTCTTCCTGCATCTGGAGGTGTAAATGTCTGTGATGGTGGGGAGACTGACTCCAACATCTTCTGTGCAGCCTTCACCACTCTCTGCAGAGCTTTTCTTTCTGCAGCTGTGCAGCCTCCATGCCACACGTTGATGCCGGAGCACAGGATGCTCTCAACGGCACACGTGTAGAAGGAGGTGAAGACAGACAACACCACCGCCCTGATCAAAAAAAGGTAATCAGAGACTCTACTTCCTCAGACGGCTGAGAAGAGCTGGTCTGGGAAGCTCAGTCCTCACCTCCTTCTACAGGTGTGCGATGGAGAGCATCCTGTGCTCACACGTTGATGCTGTAGCACAGGATGCTCTCCACTGCACACCTGTAGAAGGAGGTGAGGACTGGGCTACTCAGACCAGCTCGTCTCAGCTGCCTGAGGTAGTAGAGTCTCTGATGAACTTTGTTGATCAGGCTGGTTGTGTTGTTGGTCCAGCTGAGGCTATAATTCAAGTGCACACCCAAGTACTTGTAGCTGGAGACCAGTGGTGGAGAAAGTACTCAAACACTGTTTATAAGTAAAAGTACAAATAAACAGACAAAAATGTACTCTAGTAAAAGTAGATGTACCATTATATTGTGTTTACTTAAGTAAAAGTAAATAAGTACTTGCTTTTAAAAATGCTTAAAGTATTAAAGTAAAAGTACTTGCTGAATGTATTGCCTAATGCAATGGTCTACAGTATCATTAAGTGTGTGTACTGTACGCATATTTTCTGTAATACATTAATAGTGTTTTTCCATTTTAAAGAACAATGCTGCAGATAACACATGTTTTTATTGTGTTTACTCTGTGACACAGTTCACACTTGGACTTGTGATTCTGTGTGTCAGAATTTCAGGGATGACATGCAGAGTTAAATGTCATTAAGCAAAATAAGAGAGGAATTATTTTACCTTTGAAAGTTTTTATTTAACACAAAGCAGAACCAATGTGTCATTTTAACTGCAGTAAACATGTTTAAATTAAAGTTATCTGTCTGAAAAAAAGGAGCATTATGCCAGGTTTCCACCAAACGCTTTTCGCGCCTCCGAAGCAGCCACTTTACATTGAAAGTCTATGTGGCCGGGCATGTTGGATGCGGCGCATCTACAGCAGTTCAAGCAGCGCGGCAGTGAGTGGCAGCTTTTTTCCGCTCCCACGTCACCTCCGAGCAGCGACTGTCGAAGCTCGATTTGTCCTGCTTCTGCTGCTCGCAGCTTAGCAGCAACCAATCGGGATAGACTCTGCCATGTGATCACGCAACAACGACAGGACTTTTTTTTGGACTTTTCAAACTTACCCATCGAGCCTCCATGAAGAAAACAGCCTCCGGTAAGAAACTTGGCATTTTTACAGTTGCCGCTGTCCGCTCGAGCGTACGGTCACCCCAAACATAAAAAAATGTTTTAATCTCAACAAAGACTTTAGGAGCTGCAGTTTGGCTCATAAAAAATCCACTCAAGTAGTAACGAGGCTCATGTACAGCTGATTTTTTATCTGCCCGGTGTAGAAGAAACAAACGGAAAAGGAGCCAGCCGCTGCTCCCACTGCGTGTCTGCAGACATGTTCGATGAGAACAGACATCTGTTGACAAGCAGCCAACACAGTGCGGTAGGAGATTTTTTGCAGCGCGAAAAGCGTCTGGTGGAAACCCGGCATTAGACCTGACAAAGGAACAGACACTGATCATTTCACCTCCAGTTTGTCATCAACTCTAGTTAAAATATTGTCCAGTCAACCATGGATCAAAAGTGAACAATATTTTAAATTCCTGACACCATTTTCAAAACTTGGATCTGAGTGTCGAGACATTTCTTGTCTCCTAACATCCCATGAACTGATACATTTTAATATTGATACAAGAATTTATTGTTAAAGTTCAGAAGAAGTTGGTTTTCACAGTTTTTTGAGTCCAGTCTGGTTTTTTAGGGAGATGTCCTGCTGTACTGAACAGTCTTTCAATAATCTTTCAATAATCTTTCAATAAGGCCATGGGTGGTGTGTATCTTCTGGCTGAATCTTTGTGGTGGAATCCATTTTGAGTGTGTTAGTGGTGCTGTGGGTGCTCCCAGTTCAGTGACGTTTATACTAGAATATACGTCATTAGTCCAGTTCTTCTTGAAGGCAGGTCTAATGTTACCTGTCCACTTGCAGTGATTCAAATTGATTCAAATTGTTTCAAATTCAAATTCAACTCAAATTGTGTGTGTTTGTGTGTGTGACTGTTTTGTGGTTTCTAAGGACAGTGTTTTGTCAGGACAGTAATGAGCTGTTATCTGATTGTCTGATTATAGCGTATTGCTGTCCTAACAAACCACTGTCCATTAAAACCACAAAACAGTCACACACACAAACACACACAATTTTAGTAGAACATGTTATATTTACATGTATATGTCTATCTGTACAGTATATGCATATATATACATGTATATGCATATATGTATATACACTGTACAGTACATGAATATGCATTTATGATATGCTTATATACATGTATATATGTATATTTGTGTGTATGTATATGACATAGATATCAATTATATAAATAATGCAGGGATTGTTAAGTATGACTTCAATATTATTTGTCACAGTTTTTAAATTTATAGTTTTCTTTCATTCAGCTAATTTTAATTTCATCTTAGTCCACCTATCATGAGAGGAGTTTTGTAAATACTCTGTCCATCCATCTTTCCTTTATGTGAGATGGATACTTTGGCCAAAAACAAACAATCATGTAATGTTTATTGGTTTACATGTGACAGCAGCTATCATCAAAATGTAGAATTTCCTCTAAATATAAGTATAACTGATCTGTTACAGATGTCATGTGAACACGTCCAGAGTCAGGAGATCGCAGGTAGCCAGAAGCACGATCAACTTCCTTTAAACACGAATACCAAGGTACATTTTAGTTCTTGTGTTCCTAAACAGATAATTTGTGTTTACCTGCAATCCTGTGCATTAACTCAACCAATTTTCCTGTCCAGGCTCTGGTTGATTCTGGGGCGGAGCAGAACCTGATCAGTAGGGATCTGACTGAGAAGCTACGGATACCTACCACAGCGCTTAATCCTGCTATCTCTGTGGCTGCCCTTACTGGACAAACTATCTCCTGTATTTCACAAAAAACAATAAAGTTCAAGTTCATAGTTTCTGGCAATCATCATGAGCAGGGTGAGTTTTTTGTTTTTGATTCTACCAAATCCCAACTGATTTTGGGTTATCCATGGTTAAAGAGACACAATCCACTCATTAACTGGTCTGAAAATAGAGTAGAAAAATGGGGAGACAACTGTTCCAGAGAGTGTTTACGTTCTGCCGTTTCTCCTGGGGTTTTTGACAAACAAGCAATTGAAGAGATCAACCTTTCTAATGTCCCCTCTGTTTACCATACTTTTGCTCCAGTCTTTAGCAAACAACAAGCTCTTTCATTACCCCCTCACAGACCATATGACTGTTCCATAGACCTCCTTCCGGGTGCTCCGCTACCCTCGAGTAGATTATATAATCTGTCCGGACCTGAGAGGGAGACTATGAGACAGTACATTGACGAGTCCCTTAAATCTGGCATCATTAGGCCGTCAACCTCTCCTGTGGGGGCGGGATTCTTTTTTGTTACAAAGAAAGACAAGACGTTACGACCATGCATTGATTTCAGGGGTTTAAACCAAATCACTGTCAAAAATAAATACCCATTACCCCTTATGGACTCTATGTTTGAGCAACTGCAGGATGCTGTCATTTTCACAAAATTGGACCTTCGCAACGCCTATCATTTGGTGAGGATCAAAGAGGGGGATGAGTGGAAGACCGCGTTCAAGACCCCTCTAGGCCATTTTGAATATCTAGTCATGCCGTTTGGATTAACTAATGCCCCTGCAGTGTTTCAAGCACTAATCAACGATGTATTAAGAGACTTCCTTAATGTGTTTGTGTTTGTGTATCTGGACGATATCCTCATTTACTCAAAGGATAAGGATCTACACCCAAAACACGTAGAAGCTGTACTTCAGAGGTTGTTGGAAAATCAACTTTTTGTTAAGGCGGAGAAATGCGAGTTCCATGTGTCTACTGTGTTTTTTCTTGGCTTTATTTTTGAGAGAGGACAGGTTCGTTCTGATCCCGACAAGATCAAGGCTGTTACGGACTGGCCTACTCCCCTTGATCGAAAACAGTTACAACGGTTCCTGGGTTTTGCCAATTTCTATCGGCGGTTCATCAAGAATTATAGCCAAGTTGCATCGCCACTTACTCAGCTCACCTCAACTCTGCATAAATTCGCCTGGACCCCAGCAGCAGAAATGGCCTTCCTAGAACTAAAACGACGCTTCTCTTCAGCTCCCGTTCTTGCCCACCCTGATCCACACAGACAATTTGTTGTGGAAGTGGATGCCTCGGACTCGGGTGTGGGGGCTGTGTTATCCCAGCGGGCGGCAGACGATGGGAAGCTTCACCCCTGCGCCTTCTTTTCCCGTCGTCTTTCTGCTGCTGAACGCAATTATGACGTCGGTAACAGAGAGTTGCTGGCCATAAAGTTGGCTCTCGAGGAGTGGAGACATTGGTTGGAGGGTGCAGAAATACCATTTGTTATTTTTACTGATCATAAGAACTTGGCATACATTCAGGGTGCTAAGAGATTAAATGCACGACAAGCCAGATGGTCTCTTTTCTTCGCCAGATTCAACTTTTCTATCACTTACATCCCGGGTACTCGCAACATTAAACCGGACGCCCTATCCCGCCAGTTCTCTTCATCCGAAACTTCTGATTCTCCTGTGGATATTTTGCCTACATCCTGCACAGTTGGAGCCATGACCTGGACCATTGAGAATGACATTCGAGAAGCACAACGACTCGAGCCGGACCCTGGTACGGGCCCTCCAGGAAGACTTTTTGTCCCTGCTTCAATGGTTGGTGAGGTGTTGCATTGGCTTCACACAGCAAAATTCACATGTCATCCTGGTATCACACGCATGTTGCACCTCACTAAAGAACATTTCTGGTGGCCCACGATGTCTAAAGACGTGAGGGAGTTTGTTTCTGCCTGTCCAACATGTGCTTGTAACAAACATAATACCAGACCCCCTGCAGGTCTCCTCATGCCTCTGCCTTCCCCTGGTCGTCCATGGTCCCACATCGCCTTGGATTTTGTCACCGGTCTTCCTCTATCAGAAGGTAACTCTGTCGTTTGCACTGTGGTTGACAGATTCTCTAAAGCCGCTCACTTCATCCCTCTGACCAAGCTGCCTTCTGCATTTGAAACGGCACAGTTGGTGGTGAACCATGTTTTCCGTCTGCACGGTATTCCGCTTGATATTGTGTCTGACAGGGGGCCACAATTTGTCTCTCAGGTGTGGAAGGCATTTTGTGACGCTTTGGGTGCCACCTCCAGCTTGTCGTCCGGCTATCACCCCCAATCCAATGGCCAAACAGAGAGATGCAACCAGGACTTGGAGGCTGCATTACGGTGTGTGATTGATAATAACCCATCTTCTTGGAGCCGGTACCTACCCTGGATCGAGTATGCCCATAACTCTCAGATCTCCTCGGCAACTGGTTTTTCTCCTTTTGAAGCGTCATTGGGTTACTCTCCCCCACTTTTTCCCTCTCAGGACTTGGACGTTTCTGTCCCGTCGATTCAGCGCCATGTCACGCGGTGCCGCCGAGTTTGGCGCCAGGCCAGAAAAGCGTTGCTCAGGACAGCATCACGTACTAAGAGGGTTGCTGACAGACACCGCTCGACTGCTCCGAATTACCGGGTGGGTGAGAGGGTATGGCTCTCTACTAAAGACATCTCTCTCAAGGATACACCCAGAAAACTTGCCCCCAGGTACATCGGACCGTTTCCCATTACGAGGATTATCAACCCTTCGGCCGTACGCCTGCAACTCCCGTCGTCTATGAAGATTCACCCAACATTCCATGTTTCTCTCATAAAGCCTGTTGTTGACAGTCCCCTGGTCCCTCTGTCGACGCCTCCCCCGCCCCCCCGCCTGATCAACAACTCGCCGGCGTTTACGGTCCGGCGTCTTCTGGATGTCCGACGGAGGGGCAGGGGGTTCCAGTACTTGGTGGACTGGGAAGGTTATGGACCTGAGGAACGTTCTTGGGTCCCCAGGGCTCACATTTTGGATCCTGGGTTGATTTCAAGAGGATGGGATCGCCGAGGGGCGATTCTTGAGGGGGGGGTTCTGTAGGGGTTCTTGGTCCACCAGCCATTCTCTCTCCAATCAGCGGCAACCAGCCACACCTGTTCCTGGTTTGGAGGACTACTCTGCCTGGGTATAAGAACCTCTGCCAGACGTGCCTTCAGCGCCGGGACATTATCAAGCTATGGTAAAGTGTATGATCAGTCACCAGTCTGTTTGTTGAAACCCTGTTTGTATTCGAAGAATGTTTTGATCTCCTACAGAGATATTCTTCTCTAACTCAGACGACCTGTTCCTCTCTCTCAGCCAAACACTCACCTTGTTTCTCCGTTCTGGACCGCCTGAAACCTTGGAACTCCTGGGACCTCTCTGGACTGAACTACAAGAAACACAGCAGTAAGAACAAGAGCCTCATCTTCATTAATCCATTGCTTCTAAAGACAATTCTGGATACTCACCTTGTCCCTGCCTTCTCTTTTTCAGTCTGGAGGATCTTGACCTGTAGCAACAAAATAAATTATTATTTTATAAACTCCTGACTCTGTTCCTTCTTCTCAGTCAGCCACTTGGGGTCTACATGTCTAAAAATGTGACAAGTACGAAGCAAAGTGAAGGACAAGGGTCTGGTTTTAACCAGGCTAGTCCAGTACTGTACTTTACATTTATCTATTTATAAATATATATATATATATTAGGCATGTAACGAGATCTCGTTGTACGAGATCTCGCGATATTAAACTCCCGCGATATCTCTCGTTAAGATGTAACGTCTCGCGAGACGCTAATGCTAGCGCTAGCAGAGCCCCTAGCAAGTCAGCGTCTCGGACAGCATGACTTCGCCAGATGAAGTTGCCCCAACTACTGATGGAGGGTCCCGGTGCCGCAGACGCCTCTACATTGATGGAGGGTCCCGGCGCTGCCGACGCTGACCCGAATGTAAAGACACGCGTAAACACCGGTGTGACCGGCGTTGCCAGATAGAGTCCCACCCACCCAAAGCACTCTTTACCCGCAAAAGTCAGAAGGAAAATCGCGGTGAACCGCCCAATCTGGCAACACTGGTGAGTGACGGCTGCAGAGTCAGTGCTGATGCGGATATTTATGTTCAATTTTTGGAAAGTCCTGCGTGAATATCTATTTTTTTTAAACAAAGTTGAACGTTCTAAGGTCTAAGGAGATTCAATCAGTAAAATGAAGACATCAGTTGGGTTTGTAATACATGTTAAAACAGAATAAAAGCCTTTTTGCGGCATAAAACCGATCTTTGAAGTTTTCTTGAACTAATATTAAAATCTCGTCTCGTTCTCGCGAGCTCTGTAATTTGTCTCGTCTCGTCTCGTGAGTTTTGTGTATCGTTACACCCCTAATATATATATATATATATATATATATATATATATATAATATATATATATACTGTATATACTGTACAGTATATTTTTAATAAATAGATAAATGTACAGTACTGTACAGTCACCAAGCACTTAGCCTATCCTAACACAGTTTTTAAAGATGAAGGAGTGAGTGGAATTGTCTCCCTCCTCCATGCAGGCTCCATTCACATAAAGGGAGCTAGCTCCCTTTATGTGAAAGGGAGACAATTAAACTCACTCCTTCATCTTTAAAAACTGTGTTAGGATAGGATAAGTGCTTGGTGACTGTACAGTACTGTACATGTATTCATTTCTAAAAATAAAAAATAAAAATTGTTTTTTGTTTTGGTGATCCTACTTACAAATTTTTGACATACGAGCGCCCCCTAAGGACGGAACTCGCTTGTAAGTCGGGGATCCTACTTACGAATTTTTGACATACGAGCGCCCCCTAGGGACGGAACTCGCTCGTAAGTCGGGGACTACCTGTAAATTGTTTCGGTTTGACTTCTTCCAAAACAGTCTTGTGCGCTACTAAAATAAATTATAAAAAATTGAATTTTATCTCAAATGTCTTATACAGCTCAACAGTTTGTAAATGAAAACCCATATAATTACACTGAAAGCCTAAAAATATCTGTCGAGTGGTTTAAGAGCTGTTTATCTAAACAGTAGGTATCTGTTCACGTTAGTTAAATGCTAACAACAGCTAAAAGAGCAAAAAAAAAATTTAGCTCTACCCTTAGCAAAAAGTAGTATATTAAAGTATACTTCAAGTATACTTTTTAGGTACTTATCTAGCCTGGTTAAAACCAGACCCTTGTCCTTCACTTCGCTTCGTACTAGGGTCTGGACTTTCTGTTATAGAGAAACGATTCTTGCTGGAGGCGTGGCCTCTGCTGATGGCTGCTCCCCCGTGGTCTGCTGAACTTGACTTCAGCTCCGCCTCCTGCTGAATTGTCTCTCGCTGCCGGCTGCCGCGCTGCATATTCTGTGTTTTTATGTTAATAAAACGTCCTAATAAAATAAAATAAAACCATGGATCGCTGGTCCAACACACCAGAAGACCAGGAAATCTGATGGGACTCGGGCAGCAACGTAAAACCTGACTTTAAAGACCGTGTAAAGTGAAATTAAATGTGTGTTTTTAGTTTGTCACATGGCATAAATATGTGTTATTAATCACCCATATAAATCTGACTGATTAAAAATATTGTTTTCCTTATAAAATTAAGTGTCAAAAATCATGAAAATACATTATTTTCCCTTGGTCTGAAACTGTGGGGGCGTGTCAGCGCGTGGGAGTGGTTTCAGCGCAGTACTGCTGAGCTGAGCTGTGTGTAGAGGCAGACAGCAGAGATCCACCTGCTCCGTTTTTATCTAAGTTCTGGCTGCCAGTAGCTCCTTTTTCCAAGAGTTACGCTGTTTTTAGTGCACTAACAACTCTGTTTTTGTTTTTAAAGTTGAGGACACAAAGATACTTCATAACTCCGCTGTTATGTGTTTAATAATAAGCGCTATTTTAGAAGATGAGCGGCTGCACCCGGTCCGACCCGGTCACATCGCATGCGGGGTCTGTGTTGGTGATTAAAATAAAGAGTAATCACGTTGATAACTAAGTTATCTCATCTGTGTCAGCGAGTCACTGCGTTTCACGGCGCGCGTGGCAGGAGCTCAACGCACACACACACACAAACACACACGCGCGGCGCGGAGCTGCAGGTGGCAGCTCACTCCAGCAGCAGCCTGGGTTTGTTCTGACTCCCTCCTGCGTCTCAATGTGGGTGCCCTGACCATTGCGACATCCAGGGAAGATGCAGGAACGAGGCATAATTGATTAGCTAGCTAACGATGAACAAAATATCCATGCTATTGCTATCTGATGCTATCTGCGATTCGCGAGTGAACGGCTCCACCCATGCGAAGAACAATTTATATGGCTGGAGCAGCAGGGGGTGGGGCTATACTAATGAAGACCGCGTGACGAAACGCGGTCACGTTTAAACCACGCCTAAAAAATCCTGAAACAAACATGTCTTTATACACAGTTTCATCTATAACTCCAAAATTAATTGAGCTACAATTTTGAGACTTTTTACTCATTTACAAGATTACAATTATCACATTTATAATGTTTATTTAAGAAAATGTTGAAATTCACTTTACACGGTCTTTAATTCTCTCGTGACAACCTGAGGCATTTCCTTGTTCATTTCACTCAGCGGAGGGAGAGGAGGATGAGGAGGAGGAGGAGGGAGCGATGATCACTTACTTTTGGCAAAAAAAAAAGAAAACAAAACTCCAGATAAGGGATTAAGAAGGGGAAATTAATAAATTTGTGTCACATATAAAACAGTCCTGCATCGCTTTGAATGAGAACATGCGAATGCTCGCTGGCTGCGCTGGGACAGGTGGGGGCGTGGGTTAGGGGCCAAAAACTCCGCCCCTTCTGTTCTCTGATTGGTCCGGTCAAAAATCTACCGGAGAAATCGTTGTCTATGGGATAAGTCCCAGACTGTGCAGTGAAGGGAAATGAGAATTGAGCAGAGCTGTGCAGGAAGGCGAGGGCCAGGCTAGTACTTATCTGACTTGAAGTATACTTTTTAAGTACTTATCTGAGATATACTAAAAATAAGTTTATTTAAGTGTACTAAGAGTATACTCATTTTATACTTTAAAATAAGGCTGTGTACTTGAAGTTGGATTATACTCAAAAGTATAAAAGAAGTCTAAGAATAAGTACAATAAGACTTATACATTAATTCAAAAGTTTATACTTGTACTTTTGTTTTTGCTACTCTTTACTTTTTTATGCTGCAAAGTACTAATACATTATTTTAATCCAAGAGCAAATTAAGGTGACATTCACAAATTTATTGTTGCAGAATAAGTTTTTCACAAAACACATTTGCTTACATGATTATTATATGTTGCTGGAGTATGGACATCTAACCATGACCGCATTTGTAAGTTGATGTGAACGTCAGACTTGGAGGTCGTATAGACCGGTTCACAATTAATCTTTTATGACTATAAATTTGCAGTTATACAATTTATTTATTAAGAATGTTGTTTTTTTAAATAACATTTTAATGCATTTCCTCAATCCTTTTTTATTTTTTACAAATTTAATTACCTTATTACAGTATTTATTGAAGAATATCATTATATCATCATCATCATCATCATCATCATCATCATCATCATTATTATCATTATTCAATTTTATTCTGCGTTGCTGCAGGCATGAGGTGAAACATTAATTTTCAGTAGGTCCTTCTGAAGTTTTTATTTTTATTTTTTACTTTATTTAACTATTAACAATACAAAACAAAAAAGTACCAATTCTTACAATCATCAGTTACAAAAGGTGATTCATGACATAGTGTAAATAAAACAAATGAACAATATGATATGAAGAAATTGAAATCAACCAAGAAACTAAGAAATTTGCCAGCATTTTTTTCATTTACATTTTTCATTTTGCATAGGACTTTAACTCGTTCTTCCAGTGGTTCACATTAGGTTTACATTTGAAAAAACAACATTTATGAGCATAATGTTTAGCTAATAAAATCAGATTATTGATGGCATATTGATTATTTCCATTCATGTTAATTAACCCAAATTTAATTTCTTTTAAATTGCAGGGTAGTTCAACAATTTTGGCTTGATTTTAAAATGTGGATCCAATCCAAAGGGATTCAGCTGCTGACTCTCACTTTAAAAGGTCCTTCTGAAGTTGTTTGCTTTCTGCCATAGAAACACAAGAAGTAATATAAGCGTTATGATTGGATCGGGGGAAGTAGCACGTGATCACGTCCCAACCAATCAACACCACTCTTGCTTCGCCGCGCTTCCTTCAAGTGTCTCTGGCAAAGGTCTCTGGTAGCAGCTATTTCTGTCGGACTCAGAGCTCAGCAAGCTGTACTAAACTTGCTTTTTATTAGACGTCGTCTGGTCTGGACGGCTGGACATTCAGAAGTTGAAGGTATCAGTTCTTTTTTATTTTATTTGTTAATGTTTTAGCTTTGTGAGAAGGTTGCCGGTTCAAATCCCGGACTTGGGGCCTTTCTGGGTGGAGTTTGCATGTTCTCCCCGTGCATGCGTGGGTTTCCTCCGGGTACTCCGGTTTCCTCCCACAGACCAAAAAAACCATGCATGTTAGACTGATTGGTAACTCTAAATTGTCCATAGGTGTGAGTGAGAGAGTGTATGGTTGTTTGTCTCGTCAGTGTCTATGTGGCCCTGTGATGGACTTGCGACCCGTCCAGGGTGTACCCCGCCCCTCGCACTGTGATTGCTGGATATGGGCACCGGCGACCCCCGTGACCCAAAAATGGAAGAAACAGGTAAAAGATAATGGATGGATGGATGGATGGATGGAAAACCTGCTGTGTGACTAAAGCTACGCTAATGTTAAGCTAACGTGCTAAAACTGGTGTGTTACGTTGCTGCGGCAGATGATTCCAAGTAGATTTGAGGCAAGTAAAACACTGCAGGTTAGAATATTTTTATTCTAGCATTTAAATAAACCATATATGCTACGAGGCTGTTTTTTTTTTTTTTTGGCTTGCTTCAAGTTGCTGGATGGATTTTTCAAGGCCCCGCATCTCCGTTAACACGCATGAGCTAACCGCCAACAGAACAATGGCGCCAGGCCAAATACGAATTTACTTGAAATACGTTGTTGCATTGAAATTGAAATTAATAAAGTAATTCATGTGCATAGTCGTGAAATGCATTTTGTTGTGTGGTTAGAGTCAGTGCAGAAATTTTTAATTTAATTTATCCTAGTGAGTGGATAACTTTATATTCTGTAATCACATCAATGCTTACACGGAACTTCACCAGATTATCTGAAGGATATTCTTATTCCATACTCATCCACCCGCTCGCTGCGGTCACAGAACAGCAATCTCCTTCACATTCCGAGAACCAAATTAAGGACCATGGGAGACCGGGCTTTCAGTGTGGCTGCCCCCCGCCTGTGGAACTCTCTTCCTGACTGTCTAAGAGCCCCACAGTCTGTGGTTGACTTTAAGAGCGACTTGAAGACCTTTCTTTTCGACCAAGCATACTCTACCTCCTCATGATTCTACTTTTGATCTTAGCTGATATTGTTATTGATTTTAATTGTTTTATTATTTGTTTTATTGACATTTAATTCTGTTGCTCCTTGTAGCACTTTGAGATTTTCATTAATGAAAAGTGCGTTATAAATTGAATTCATTATTATTATTATTATTATTGTAATTTGTAAATGAAAAGTTTTAGCCAACAACTTTCAGTCAGGTCATCTGGACATTTACCGGTATTTATTTTTTTTGTAAGTGCTACGTTTAAAACATTTAACTATATTTTAACTTGTAGTTGATGCAATAACTGGTGTGAGTTGTTCTGCCACGATTCTTCTTCTTTTTTTTTTTCAGTTGCTAAACTCAAATGAGTCAGAGGAGGAGCAGCTGCCCAGAAACTTTCAGGCAAAAAACAAGAGGCTGAAGGAAGACCGTGTGAATGAGAGATGCCTTGAGAGGTAATTTCTAGCAAGTAATTTGATTGAAGCAAGGGATAAGACACTGATTTTTAAAACCAAATGTGGAAATGGAGAACACCTTGTTTGAATGTTATATTTGTTCTTTAGACCAGATTCAGTCTCCTCCTACTTCCGGTTCCTCCTTGAGACCCCAGTATAGCTCGGCGTTCGGCCGAACGGCGCTCTACGCCGTATGTACACAGAGGCACAAGCGTAGCCCCGCAGGGCACGTACGCACAAAGCTCAAATTTTACGTACGCGAGCGCGTTGTCTCACAAAAAAATGCCCGGCGCCGGACTGTTTTGTATGTGACACAAATGTATTAAATTCCTCTTCTTCATCCCTGATCTGGCCTTTTCTTTTGTTTTGTTTTTGCCAAAAGTCAAGTGATCGCTTCCTCCTTCGCTGACTCCATGACTGAAATTATGAGAAATGAATGAATTTGTCACGAGCGAATTAAACTCGGGTCCTATCCCAAGTAACAGAAGAACATTCTGAGAACGTTATTTTTAGGTTACGGGAACATTCCCTCTTAACGTTCCATGAACGTTAGTGTTACGAAACCACTTCCCTCCCCAGCTCGCTCTTATCTTATCACTGCTTAATGGAGAGTAGTGGTCGCAACTAAAAGTGTGTGATAAGAAAAAAAGAAAAGAAAGAAACTAAACAGGCACCTGACAGAACACAGAGTGAGGTTTGGGGCTTACCTTAAGATGTCCGATCAGAGTTTCTCCACCAGCTGACATCTTTAAAGGGGCGAGCCCGCACGGTGCTTCATCCGTCAGATGATCTGTTCATTAATTGTTGTTTTTGCTTTTCTTTATAGTTTTCCTCTTTTCTTAAAAACGCACCACTTGTGATTTTTCTGTAGGTGGTTGATTTCTGCAGGCGTGTAAACTCCCCACTGCGTCCAGCCGGTTCATCAGGACAAACCCTGTTCCTCCCGGCCAGCAGGCGTGTAAACTCCCCGGTACATTACTGCGTCCAGCCGTTCATCCAGGACAAACCCTGTTCCTCCCGGCCAAAAACATCCGACGCCCCCCTCTGGGTGATCAGCCCGAGGTGAGGACTCTGTTCCCCCAGAGTCCACCCGCACCGTCTCAAATTTTCATTCTTTTACACGTCGTCCTCGCCACAGCAGCTCCCACAGCCCAAAAGCCTCACAGCCGCTCCAACACACGCTACTCCATCAATCCATCTCTGCAGTCAATCAATCTTCTCATCACCCCCAGGTGTGCTGCCAGCTCAGCTAAAACCACTTGTGTGGCTGAGCCCCGCCCCCTTCACCAGTGAACTGTCAAAAAGGTGCCAAAAATAAAAATAACAAACAAACAAAAGACTGAAAAAAGTGTGCCCACGTAACACTTCCCCACCTAAAAAAAAAAATATCCATATATTTTTTTTATATATTTTTAATTTTAGCCCAATAAAATGTCCTATATCTTCATCCCATCCATCGCATGCTTGACAGTTTGACACTAGCAAACATTAAAAGTACAGCATCACAGAGCTCGTCCTCAGCCAACGTCCCAAACTGCAAAACTGATGGTTTTGTACTCAACAGTCTCTACATTAAAACCTAGTGTGGGGATGGACGTCACCATCTCTCCAAGTTTAGGTTTGTACAGAATATCTGTCTTTCCTGCTGTGTCCAAACCCACCATGAATTTCCTCATCTCTTCTTTCCCAAACATTTTAATGAGACCTGCAAACATATTCCCCATGGTGGCAAAAATAAATAAATAAACGAAACGAAAAACAATTAAACCAAACCAAAAAAAAAATAAAAAAATCACACTAAACCAAAAAAGTTTAAAACTCCTCTTTTAGAAATTCCTAAACTTTAAATTCCTCCTTAATTGATCACTCTTTTAACAGGAATCAACGAAACCAATATAATTGTCATGTAATTTATGTCAGCTTTTCCACTCCATACTTGCTTCCATAGTTTCAGATCCCGGACGAGCCCCCACTTGTTACGAAACCACTTCCCTCCCCAGCTCGCTCTTATCTTATCACTGCTTAATGGAGAGTAGTGGTCGCAACTAAAAGTGTGTGATAAGAAAAAAAGAAAAGAAAGAAACTAAACAGGCACCTGACAGAACACAGAGTGAGGTTTGGGGCTTACCTTAAGATGTCCGATCAGAGTTTCTCCACCAGCTGACATCTTTAAAGGGGCGAGCCCGCACGGTGCTTCATCCGTCAGATGATCTGTTCATTAATTGTTGTTTTTGCTTTTCTTTATAGTTTTCCTCTTTTCTTAAAAACGCACCACTTGTGATTTTTCTGTAGGTGGTTGATTTCTGCAGGCGTGTAAACTCCCCACTGCGTCCAGCCGGTTCATCAGGACAAACCCTGTTCCTCCCGGCCAGCAGGCGTGTAAACTCCCCGGTACATTACTGCGTCCAGCCGTTCATCCAGGACAAACCCTGTTCCTCCCGGCCAAAAACATCCGACGCCCCCCTCTGGGTGATCAGCCCGAGGTGAGGACTCTGTTCCCCCAGAGTCCACCCGCACCGTCTCAAATTATTTCCTTCTTTTACACGTCGTCCTCGCCACAGCAGCTCCCACAGCCCAAAAGCCTCACCAGCCGCTCCCAACACACGCTACTCCATCCATCCATCTCTGCAGTCAATCAATCTTCTCATCACCCCCCAGGTGTGCTGCCAGCTCAGCTAAAACCACTTGTGTGGCTGAGCCCCGCCCCCTTCACCAGTGAACCGTCAAAAAGGTGCCAAAAATAAAAATAACAAACAAAAGACTGAAAAAAGTGTGCCCACGTAACATTAGGGTGTGGAGTTTTCTCGTGGTTCTCAGAACGTTAGGTGTGAACGTTATGCTAGAACTTTTTTAGAACACTCCATAAATTTTATTATTATTATTATTATTATATGGATCATACATTTAGTGTAAATTATGAACAATCAAAATAGATTCAAAGTTATTTATTCATCTACTGAACAATGTTTATAACCTCCCAGAGAGAACAATTGCAAACAAACAAAAGTACACTTGTGTTATAAGAAAGAAAACTCAAATGTTTATTTTTTCCAAACCAAAAATGTGAACTATTCCAAACTACATTGTCCCTTTCTTTAAACTTAAAAGTCCAGCTTGAACATAAATCAAATTAAATATGTGTTTTGCCATGATTTCTAGCTTTCAAATACAAGTACCTGTACAATACTCTCATTGTAATGAGAAATTTAAGTTGGCTAAATAAATCTCCATTGCACAAATGAAATCTTTCAAGTTTTATTAAAAATGTCCACAATTCTTAAATCAAATCCAACAAAAGAAGCTGAATAATAAATTTGTGACCCATCACATCAAATGGGTTTATTTTTCAAAGTGGTTTGCGTAAATTTAGATAGTAAATAAGATGAATGAATAACTTATCAAATGGTTTAAATTAAATATCTGAAATAAAATCTAAAAATGTCCACAATTCTTAAATCAAATCCAACAAAAGAAGCTGAATAATAAATTTGTGACCCATCACATCAAATAGGTTTATTTTTCAAAGTGGTTTGCGTAAATTTAGATAGTAAATAAGATGAATGAATAACTTATCAAATGGTTTAAATTAAATATCTGAAATAAAATCTTCACACCAAATATCAAACCATTTTCCTGATTATTAAGACAATACGATGAATTTGTCATGACCATAGATGAGGGTGGAGGAGTTTAAGTATCTCGGGATCTTGTTCACGAATGAGGGAAAACTGGGGCGTGAGATCGATAGGCGGATAGGTGCAGCGTCCGCAGTGAAGCGGGCGCTGTACCGGTCTGTCGTGGTGAAGAGAGAGCTGAGTCAAAAGGCAAAGCTCTCAATTTACCGATCGATCTACGTTCCCACCCTCATCTATGGTCATGAGCTTTGGGTTATGACCGAAAGAACAAGATCTCGGATACAAGCGGCTGAAATGAGTTTTCTCCGCAGGGTGGCTGGACTCTCCCTTAGAGATAGGGTGAGAAGCTCAGTCATCCGGGAGGGACTCGGAGTAGAGCCGCTGCTTCTCCACATCGAGAGGAGCCAGTTGAGGTGGCTCGGGCATCTGGTTAGGATGCCTCCTGGACGCCTCCCTGGTGAGGTGTTCCGGGCACGTCCCACCGGGAGGAGACCCAGAGGAAGACCCAGGACGCGCTGGAGGGACTATGTTTCTCGGCTGGCCTGGGAACGCCTTGGGATTCCCCCGGAGGAACTGCTCCAAGTGGCTGGGGAGAGGGAAGTCTGGGCCTCCCTACTTAGGCTGCTACCCCCGCGACCCGACCCCGGATAAGCGGAAGAAGATGGATGGATGGATGGATGGATGAATTTGTCAGGATGATCTAAGTAAGAAAATGTATTTTTAAAAGTCAGTAATATATATGTTTGCTTGTAGCTCATTTTGACCAAATTTGACTTTAACCCCTGTTTGATGATGTGATAGGTCACATATTCAGTATGAAGTTCTAGTAAAACTAACCCTCTTTCAAAAACAAGGGGCGAGTAATCTGGTGATCCGACATAAATACATTCAGATAATCCTCCTTTTTAAAACATGGAGCGAGAAATCTGGTGATCCAACATGTGTTCACATATAAACAACTTCAGTGTTGTTTCAGAAACAGTTCTCAACCATCATTAGCAAAGCAGATCCATCATAAACATTTCTCAACCATCAGGAGCAATTGGTATCCATCATAAACAGTTTTCAACTATCATTATCAAATCACATCATCAGGAGCAATTGACATCCATCAGAAACATGTTGCAACCATCATGTATGAAAAACCAGTGCCTTAGTGTACAGTCCAGGAACTTTAAAAAGCTAGAAGCAGCACAAAAAAAGCATAGAAAATTCCCTTACTTTGATTGAAGTTGAGGTAGACAGGCTTATTAGGTGGTTCTCATGTTCAAACATGGATCAGATGGAACTGCTTAGCCATTGAGCAATGATTCAACCATGAATGATGCAGTGTTTCCCCTAGTTAACTTGCCATGGCGGAGTGCTCATCTCATCCATGATTTTTGTTGACGGGGGACGGACACGTCTGAGTGCAGCTTGTAGGGGCAGGGGGCATTCAGCACGAGGGGAGAGGCAACGTGAGCGCTCCCTTTAGCTTTTTAGCTAGAGAGCCTGTATTTTGTGCTGCTAGCTTAGTGCTATGCCAGTGCTGGGTGGGTGGGTCAAGTTTGGTCTGGTAGGCGGGGTGCTCAGTTCTGTTGACGGGGTGGCGCACCCCGCTTGTATAATGGTAGGGGAAACACTGAATGATGGGTACATGGGAGTCCAGATGTGAGTTCAGGTCAGGTGTGTGGTCTTGATGAGAGCAGGTCTGTCCATCAGGTCAGGTGTGTTTTCCTGTTTTGGCAGCAGTCATTGATGTGGATACATGACAGGGTTAGGCACAAGGTGTTGATGTACAGGTGATGGATGGAGATGAGCTGCAGGAGGTAGTAGGATGGTGAGCAGAGAGCAGAGGACACAGGTCTGCCCATGAGGTCAGGCGTAGCAGGTGTTGTCTGTTGAAAGAGACACAAACATGAACATGTGAAGTTAAAGCAGGGTCATGACCTGCAATAAAAACAGAAAACACAGACAGAAAACAAGTTCAACTCACTGTTAGGCACAAGGTGTTGACGCACAGGTGATGATGGAGAGGAGCTGCAGGAGGATGGTGAGGAGAGAGCAGAGGACACAGGTCTGCCCATGACGTCAGGTGCAACAGGTGTTGTCTGTTGAAAGAGACACAAACATGAACATGTGAAGTTAAAGCAGGGTCATGACCTGCAATAAAAACAGAAAACACAGACAGAAAACAAGTTCAACTCACTGTTAGGCACAAGGTGTTGACGCACAGGTGATGATGGAGAGGAGCTGCAGGAGGATGGTGAGGAGAGAGCAGAGGACACAGGTCTGCCCATGAGGTCAGGTGCAACAGGTTTTGTCTGTTGAAAGAGACACAAACATGAACATGTGAAGTTAAAGCAGGGTCATGACCTGCAATAAAAACAGAAAACACAGACAGAAAACAAGTTCAACTCACTGTTAGGCACAAGGTGTTGACACACAGGTGATGATGGAGAGGAGCTGCAGGAGGATGGTGAGGAGAGAGCAGAGGACACAGGTCTGCCCATGAGGTCAGGTGCAACAGGTTTTGTCTGTTGAAAGAGACACAAACATGAACATGTGAAGTTAAAGCAGGGTCATGACCTGCAATAAAAACAGAAAACACAGACAGAAAACAAGTTCAACTCACTGTTAGGCACAAGGTGTTGACGCACAGGTGATGATGGAGAGGAGCTGCAGGAGGAAGGAGGAGAGAGCAGAGGACACAGGTCTGCCCATGAGGTCAGGTGCAACAGGTGTTGTCTGTTGAAAGAGACACAAACATGAACATGTGAAGTTAAAGCAGGGTCATGACCTGCAATAAAAACAGAAAACACAGACAGAAAACAAGTTCAACTCACTGTTAGGCACAAGGTGTTGACGCACAGGTGATGATGGAGAGGAGCTGCAGGAGGCAGGAGGAGAGAGCAGAGGACACAGGTCTGCCCATGAGGTCAGGTGCAACAGGTGTTGTCTGTTGAAAGAGACACAAACATGAACATGAAGTTAAAGCAGGGTCATGACCTGCAATAAAAACAGAAAACACAGACAGAAAACAAGTTCAACTCACTGTTAGGCACAAGGTGTTGACGCACAGGTGATGATGGAGAGGAGCTGCAGGAGGATGGTGAGGAGAGAGCAGAGGACACAGGTCTGCCCATGAGGTCAGGTGTAACAGGTGTTGTCTGTTGAAAGAGACACAAACATGAACATGTGAAGTTAAAGCAGGGTCATGACCTGCAATAAAAACAGAAAACAGACAGAAAACAAGTTCAACTCACTGTTAGGCACAAGGTGTTGACGCACAGGTGATGATGGAGAGGAGCTGCAGGAGGATGGTGAGGAGAGAGCAGAGGACACAGGTCTGCCCATGAGGTCCAGCTGACCAGTACAGCAGAAGCAAAGTCTTTAGGCTCAATATATATATATATATATATATATATA
>JBBPBX010010579.1:21016-40835 GCA_038048925.1 Garcialebias charrua
TATACCGCTAAGCATTCTGGGAAATCCCGTCTTTCCCATCATGCTTAGCGTTTTTTTAGTTTTTCCAACTGAACCATGAGTAAGAAGGACGTGTGTGGTGAAGACATGTCTGGCTGCCTCCTGTTTGCTGGTTAAAGTTTGTGAGGTTCCTGTGGTAAGGCTTAGAGAGTCTTCATTGGATGTCTCACACCATGTTGAAATAAATATTCTCAGTGCAAAAGCTTCATTATACAGATTTGTATATCTGAACGTTATCGGATCGGAAAAGTATCGGTATCGGTTGATACCCAGTTTTTGATTATCGGATCGGAAGTGAGAAATGTGGATCGGTGCATCCCTACTTTGTATGACTCCGTACCCACGAAGTTGCTCTCAGTTTCAAAAAGGTTGGTGACCCCTGCACTAAGCATTAATATCATAGAAAAACATTACTCCAAACAGCAGCACGAACATGAGTCTGTATGAGCAGATGAGCACGAATGAACACAGCAGCATGAAACAGATCCGCAGCAACATGATGTGATTCTTCACAGTGATTATCCTGGTTACATATACATGAGTCTAACAGCCTCAGGGTAGAAGCTGTTCCTCAGTCTAGTAGTTCTACACTTAATGCTCCTCAACCTCCGTCCTGAGAGGAGTGGGGCAAAAAGTGTGTGTGCTGGGTGAGTGGGGTCCTATGTACCTGTATCTTTACAATTACTGTATTTTCTGGTATATAAGTCGCAGTTTTCTTTGCATAGATTTGCCAGTGCTGTGACTTATACGCTGAAGTGATTTATGTATGCGTTTTTTTTTTCATATTCATAATGCAATTTTTGACTGATGCTTAAAATGTTCATTCAAACTGACATGAACCAGAGTAAATATTACCATTTGCAGCCGCTAGAGGCATAAAGACACACCTTTGCTATAATGTCAAGCAAATAATTGTTAAGTTTTAATCTTGTTAAATTTCAAATAACTGCAACAGCGAGTCCTCCCATGCATGCGGCCACCAATTGATTTTTGACATGACACCGGCCCACATTTCCCGGGGGTCAACGGCGCATAATAAACATGCCCGGTCAGCAGTGATGCATAATAAATGCAACTTATACACTGAAGCGACTTACCGGTATATATATTTTTTTTCCGTCTTCATGATGAGTGACTTGTACATTGGAAAATACAGTATATATCGTACAAACAAAACAAAAAAGCTATAAAAGTTCTAACCTGCACAGATATATTTATGTAGCCTCAGTGACAAAGTAGACAACCTTTACTCCAAATGCAGGCTCTGAAAGCCAACTTGTGAAAATTGTTTGCTTGAGTCCTTTAAGAATATAGTGAGCTCAGTTAATTAGTGCTACAAAAGTTTAACTCTGTGAAATAACTTTAAAATATTTCAGTAGAAACTTTGAGAAGAGTTGCTCATGTTCTCTAAAAAGTTTCAGTGTTTCATTTATTATTTCCTTTGGCACTGGAAGCTATCTTTGATAAAAGAAAACAAAATTACGTTTAAATTTGTTTTAATAATGAGCCTTTTTAAAGGTAATATTTTACATTTTAATACTGTAGTATAATAAGAGTTAAACATCTGTTTAATAATGCATTAGCTTACTAAAGTACTTGATGTAATACATTTTGAAACATACTTTTTTTCACTACTGCATACTCTCATCACAGCTTACTGCAGCATACTCATTCAAAACTCCTAACACTTTACTACTTAATTTTCTAACTTTTCACAGTGAGGTAAGGGAGAAATGCTTAAGACAATTAGACAGTATTTTGTTGAAGTCTTACCAGAGTTTTGAGGTGTTCTATCTCAACGTTACCTTTCAGTTCCACAACCCCAAAAATAAAAGTGACGAGACATTCAACGCCAATTATCGCTGGTTGAAGCGCACGCACAGATGTTTCAAATAATCCAATTAAACAAGAGCATGCTGACTTCAGCATAGCAGCCTCGACAACCAACCACAGTTATAGTTTTATCCTTACGAGTATGCTTTTTCATCTTTTGTAACACTAATGGTGAACATATGAACGATCATTTGTAACTTTCTGGAAATCTTCAAAAGACCCCCAGCTTGGTGTTTCATGACCCACAATGGGATCCAACTCCAACTTTGAGAGTTATTAATGTGGTTCAAGAGTGCTAAGGAGTCTTAAAGACAATAAAACATAAATACATTGTCATTATGGTCCTATCACAATGTTATTGCAAGATTGAAGCAAAACATTGCACTTGAAACAACGTTGAACGGTTTAGCAAGAATATTTTAATGTTACGAGAAACAGGAAATGGACAAATATGGTATTGTCAACTAAAGAAAGAGAAAATGTAGGTGTGTGAATAATAATAGTTCTACAAATATGTATTTTAATATATCATCATCAGTTTCTGCTGGGTTTTCAGGTTCACCAGAACCTGCCTGTGTACGCTGTTGGAATCCAGGAGTTTCAGAACCGACTGGAGCGTCTGCAGATCGAACAGGCCAAGCTAGCTGAGACTCTGGCCCATGACAAGAGGTACGGGAGGGCAGGCCTTCAGGGAGAGGACAGTGCGTTATTTCATGTTGAATCTTTGCCTCGTTTCCCCCCACAGCTGTCAGAGGATGGAGATCCTGCTTCAGAAGATCACACCGATCCATCAGCAATACCGAAAAGACAAACTGACTGGAAGTATGGAAACTTTCCTCATTTACAACATGTTTTGGCAGGCACAGTTTTTATTTTAGATACGTAGCTATAGGCACATTTTTACTGTTTTAATTTATGTTTTAATTCTTAAAACGCTCCTGAAATTTGGATGTAGAAATTTGCAAGTCAAAGCTTTTTATCCTTTGTGTTTTACTAAACTGCAGCTTTGTATGTCTTAATATAAATTTACATTGTAATTATCGGTTATAACTACGGTACTTTACTAACTTCTTTTTTTTATTGCAGAGCTGCCCTATAATGATGAGCAAATCCACAAGTTTGAAAAGTGAGCTTTTTTTCTTCTTCTGGATTTGTGTGTTTACACAGCTGGTGTCCAAACATCTGAGGTCCTGTGTAATCTGTTGCTTCTCCTTCCCAGAATCCACCTGTCCTCCCACATTAAGCGAGTAAAGTCCCTCTTCAGAGAAGAATGTGTGCAGAGATATAAAGAGCTCTTGGCTTCAACAAGGACATGGAGCAGGTCAGAATAGGCTCTCAAGTTGTAAACAGTTTTAAAAGATTAGAATTTTTATTTTATTTTTTTGACTGGGCTAAAAATAACTGATGTAACAGACACTGTTCGGAGTGTCTGCCTGAATTTAAGTTTATAATGTTGGCCTCTTGTGAAGAGGAGTTTGACGTAGGCAATAAATAGTCACACAACTTTAACGAGAAGTTTGTGGCAAAACCATTTTTCTTTATTTTTTTTGTTTAAATATAGTTGAAGCCCCGCCCTATCTCGTCTTGTGAGATGGATGTCTTTTGAAATCAAAACCATACCAACCTTTTACTTTTGATCCCGCTTTCGCTGACAGGCCCCACCACACCGCAACCCTGACCGCTCTGGGACTTTTCTATCTAAAATCTTACTTTGAACAATATGAACACAAAAAGACTAATATTTGTAGGTCTCAGATTAATGCAGTGATGTGTCTTTTTAACTTTTAACTGTTTTTCACACCAAACTCACAAAGTTATCTCTGTGAGAGAATCATCTTCAGGTGTTTGTAGTTTATAAGAAATAGCTGTACATTTCAAATTATTGTGAGATGTTTACAAATGTGAAACCACAATAATTTTACCTTTGTACAATATTTTTGCATACCAGAGAGACTGTGTGAGTTGCAAAGAATGATGGGTAGGCTTGTGGGACTTACAGTGGTGCTTGGACATTTGTGAAGCCTTTAGAAGTTTCTGTATTTCTAAAGCATCATCAGATTTTCACACAAGTGCTAAAGTAGATTAAGAGAACCCAGTTAAACAAACGAGAAGATATAATACTTGGTCATTTATTTTTTGAGGAAAATGATCCAATATTACATACTGTACTGTATTTGTGAGTGGTAAAAGTATGTTAACCTCTAGGATTAGCAGTTCATTTAAAGGTGAAATTAGAGTCAGGTGTTTTCAATCAATGGGATGATGATCAGGTGTGAGTGGACACCCTGTTTGATTTAAAGAACAAGGATCTATTAAAGTCTGCTCTTCTCAACACGTTTGTGGAAGTGGATCATGGCAGGAACAAAGGAGATTTGGTGTCACACCAGGTATTGAAAGCAAAGGTTCACATACTTTTGCCACTCACAAATATGTAATATTGGATCATTTTCCTCAATAAATAAATGACCACGTATAATATTTTTGTCTCATTTGTTTAACCGGGTTCTCTTTTAGGACTTGTGAAAATCTAAAGATTAGATTATATTTATGCAGAAATATAGAAAAATTCTAAAGGGTCACAAACATTCAAACACCACTGTATGTGAGCAACGTTTCTGAGTGTTCGTGATGTTTGGGAGTGTTCGTGATGTTTGGGAGTGTTCGTGATGTTTGTGAGTGTTCGTGATGTTTGGGAGTGTTCGTGATGTTTGTGAGTGTTTGTGATGTTTGTGAGTGTTCGTGATGTTTGTGAGTGTTCGCGATGTTTGTGAGTGTTCGCGATGTTTGTGAGTGTTTGTGATGTTTGTGAGTGTTTGTGATGTTTGTGAGTGTTTGTGATGTTTGTGAGTGTTCGTGATGTTTGTGAGTGTTTGTGATGTTTGTGAGTGTTCGTGATGTTTGTGAGTGTTCGCGATGTTTGTGAGTGTTCGCGATGTTTGTGAGTGTTTGTGATGTTTGTGAGTGTTTGTGATGTTTGTGAGTGTTTGTGATGTTTGTGAGTGTTCGCGATGTTTGTGAGTGTTTGTGATGTTTGTGAGTGTTTGTGATGTTTGTGAGTGTTTGCGATGTTTGTGGGTGTTTGCGATGTTTGTGAGTGGTAACGATGTTTGTGAGTGGTAACGATGTTTGTGAGTGGTAACGATGTTTGTGAGTGGTAACGATGTTTGTGAGTGGTAACGATGTTTGTGAGTGGTAACAATGTTTGTGAGTGGTAACGATGTTTGTGAGTGTTTACAGTTTGTGAGTGGTAACGATGTTTGTGAATGTTAACGATGTTTGTGAATGTTAACGATGTTTGTGAATGTTAACGATGTTTGTGAGTGTTAACGATGTTTGTGAGTGTTAACGATGTTTGTGAGTGTTAACGATGTTTGTGAGTGTTAACGATGTTTGAGTGTTAACGATGTTTGTGAGTGTTAACGATGTTTGTGAGTGTTAACGATGTTTGTGAGTGTTAACGATGTTTGTGAGTGTTAGCGATGTTTGTGAGTGTTAGCGATGTTTGTGAGTGTTAGCGATGTTTGTGAGTGTTACCGATGTTTGTGAGTGTTTGCGATGTTTGTGAGTGTTTGCGATGTTTGTGAGTGTTTGCGATGTTTGTGAGTGTTTGCGATGTTTGTGAGTGTTTGCGATGTTTGTGATTGCTTGCGATGTTTGTATTTGCGATGTTTGTGAGTGTTTACAGTTTGTGAGTGTTTACGATGTTTGTGAGTGTTTACGATGTTTGTGAGTATTAGCGATGTTTGTGAGTGTTCGTGATGTTTATGAGTGTTCGTGATGTTTGTGAGTGTTCGCGATGTTTGTGATTGCTTGCGATGTTTGTGTTTGCAATGTTTGTGAGTGTTTACAGTTTGTGAGTGTTTACGATGTTTGTGAGTATTAGCGATGTTTGTGAGTGTTTGTGATGTTTGTGAGTGTTTACGATGTTTGTGAATGTTTACAATGTTTGTGAATGTTTACAATGTTTGTGAGTGTTAGCAATGTTTGTAAGTGTTTGCGATGTTTGTGAGTGTTTACAGTTTGTGAGTGTTTACGATGTTTGTGAGTGTTTACAGTTTGTGAGTGTTTACATTTTGTGAGTGTTTACAGTTTGTGAGTGTTTACATTTTGTGAGTGTTTACGATGTTAATGAGGTTTACGATGTTTGTGAGTGTTTACAGTTTGTGAGTGTTTACAGTTTGTGAGTGTTTACGATGTTTGTGAGTGTTTACGATGTTTGTGAGTGTTTACGATGTTTGTGAGTGTTTACAGATGTTTGTGAGTGTTTACGATGTTTGTGAGTGTTTACGATGTTTGTGAGTGTTTACGATGTTTGTGAGTGTTTACGATGTTTGTGAGTGTTTACGATGTTTGTGAGTGTTTACGATGTTTGTGAGTGTTTACGATGTTTGTGAGTGTTTACGATGTTTGTGAGTGTTTACGATGTTTGTGAGTGTTTACGATGTTTGTGAGTGTTCACGATGTTTGTGAGTGTTTACAGTTTGTGAGTGTTTATGATGTTTGTGAATGTTCACAATGTCTGTGAGTGTTCACAATGTTTGTGAGTGTTCACGTTTGTGAGAGTTTACGATGTTGTGTTTACGATGTTGTGAGTGTTTACAATGTTTGTCAGTGTGTAAATGGGTTGTTCTTGTTAATGTCATGTTCAGGTTTTGGTTTGACATTCATGTTGAAGTCTCTGTTATTGGCTGTGAATTGACACCATGAGTCAGAGGTTGTTCCTGGTACTTATAAGGGGGAAAACATTTTGTTGGAGGCTGAAAGTGAGTACTAATAATAAAGAGTGATGTTGACATCACACAAGAGTGACTGTGGTGATGTAGCTGCTCTGCTAGCACTTGTGAGTTGATACAATATCCATGAAAGCCGCACATGGATTTGATGTCTTATCTTTACCTGTATGGGAGATGATCTTTTTAGTCTCTCCTACAGCTCGTCTTTTAAAACACATTTAAAATAGAAAATAAAACACTGTTCAGTATTTAAGTGAAGCTCCTTTCACAAACCTTGGTCAGTTTTATGTTTTTGGTTGTAGTCTGTGGCAGTATATAGGTGCTGTAACTTCCTCACTGTGCTTCTCTGATTACAGTGTAATCCTGGAGATGCAGGCCCAACTACAGGACTTTGGTTCTTTCTCCACGGGCTTGTTGGCAGATTTGGAAATGACCGAGCAGCATCAGAATAAAGTAACTGCATTCATATTTTTTATGTTTTTAACTAGGTCCAAAGATTCTCTGTATAAAATGTTTGCAAACAACTCTACAGTTTTATTGTCTATTGTTTTGGATTTGTTTGTATGATAGATTTATGTGAGTTGTAAAGTGTTGTCTGCCCACCTCAGGCTATGGACAGACTCCTCCACACTCTGCAGTTTGAGAGAGCTGAACATCAGCCGGGGGGAGTCGTACCAAACAACAAGGAGCCGATGGTCCCCAGGTGTCTGTTTGTTCTTGTTTTGTCACATCAGGAGGGTGAAGTGTGCTTTAATGGTTGACCAAAGTAATAACTGGTTAGGCCTGAAATTAAAATGTTTCTTTAATGGAGGAGTGCAATGCCACAATAAGGATAAATAAACAAGTTGCTTTATTTTAGGATGCACCATTTAAGGGAGGAAATGGAGCTTTTGGTGCGCGAGCTGCAGTGCAACAACAGCATTATTGAAAGGTCAGTTGAGCGAACAGCTTCCTGTCAGTAAATCTCATTCAAACTGTTCTACAGCGCGGCGTTGACTGTATTTCTCTGATCCTGCAGCCTTGGCGCAGTGAACCCCGCAGCAGCTCTGGAGCCGAGTCCAGCCAGACCCTGCACTCTGTGACAACGCAGAAAGATCGTGTTCAGTTCCTGTGACAGTCGGACCATTTTAACAGCCGTGCATAAACACTGTGGGGAACTTTTTTTTCTATATAGATGGACGTGCTCTGTGTGGCAAAGATGTAGCAGTTAAATCAAAATGTGAACTCAAGTTAAAGACTTGATCCTCAGAAACATGTGGGATAGGCCACAGATGGACTTTTAGTGTGTGCGTTAGTGTGCTGCTGACTGAATACGGCAGTTCAATACAAAACTCATTAAAGCCTTTCGAGTTATTGTATTTTTAATAGGGCTGCCGTGGTTATAGACCGGATGAAACGGAGTGAATGCCCAGTCAGCTGCTGGACTGTTTCACTGGTTGCATTTCTTGTTTTTCCACTTCAGAAGCTCTTGAGAATTTAACCATACTGCTTCCATGAGTGCAATTCCTTGGATGCTAGTACCGGTATTTGTGTTTTTAAAAAAAATCTGATTCTGATCTCTCATTATGAATGCTGTTTGACTAAATAATCTTTTTTTTTTTGTACCTCTTGGTAGGCCTGTCGCGATAAACAATAAATCAATTAATTGCATGATGATTGACAATTATCAACCTCATTTTCATTTACTGGCTTTATCGTTCCTTCGTCTCTCTTTTTCTATTGAAGACACTGGACGACAAAAGGCTCAACTCCGGTGCTCATCACTGACACTCCCCCTCCCCCTTTTCTCTTTAAAATCTGTTTTAACGATCCAAAATCACGTTTTGGATTGTTAAAGGCAGCTAAACTGAGAAGCTAAGCTAACAGGTTGACCTCAGGAATAAACCTCCGTCTTGTTGAAGCTCCAAAATTCACGGATGAAACCTGTGCTTTTGTGTAAAAAGTTGTTTTGCTCTGCAAAAAAAAACAAGCTGAGAACTTATTTACTGATTTTTCATTTAAAATTTTGTGTGAAAAATGCTATGCTAAAGAGCTCAAACCACCGAGCGTCTGCCATGTCACGTCAATGGCCCTCCCTCCTATTTTTCTTAGAGATGCTGCTCAACTGTCCATTCTTTGGTTCAAACAGTCTTATACTGCCATCAGGTGGTCAAAAAAGCTACTACACTCCAAACAAATGAACATTTCTTCTACAATTTGACAATTATTGTTAAATTTCAAACAATCTTATTGTTTATCGCAATAATTTCTGAGACAATTAATCGCCCAGCAAAGTTTGTTATCGTGACAGACCTACCTCTTGGTGATTATTTATAAAACTCTAATTTCTAATCGTCTGTGTGCATCATCGCAACTGTTGTTCGCAAGATAAACCGATTTTTTTTAAAGATAGCAAATGATTTTGTGAGATGGATGCAATCACACAGAGGGTAAAGTGCAAATTCTGTCAGTAAACTCCCGAGACGTTTATCTGAAAGCCTGAACAGTCTGATCGAAGTTTCTGGATGTTTGTGTTGAAGACTGGCCTTTGCTCGAGTAGCTCCTTCTGTTAGAGATTTGTTCCTGATTAAACATTTGAAGCTATGTTTGTATTATTTTTGTTTTAACTGTATTTATTTTTACTTTAGGATTCCAGAGAACGAACGACCATATGTAAGGGAAACTCTACCGTCTCTACATTTAATTCTGACAAGCGCACTTCAGTGACATACACAAAAGTGATGTTTAAAAAAAAAAAAAGGAAGTGTGGTTAACGCTGTGGGGGAAATCCACGACTCTGTTGTTTGTTTTTAATAAATGGGCAGTACACAAGAAACAAGCTCTTGGTTGGATCAGTATTTCATCGTTTCATTCTTTTGTAATTTTTTCATTATTGTTTGCAATATTATTTAAGATTGTGACTCTAAGATGCTGTGACTCACAAGAGGGCAGAAAATAAAACTGAAAGCTTTTTTTTCTTTGAGTGGAGGAAAGTTAGAACTTCCTCAGTTGTGGTGGAGTTATGCTCATCGGGGTTTTCTGTGGGTTTTAGCTGCTCACATGATGCTCTTTTGGCTAAGGTGGAAACTTCAACATTTTTTTGTATTCCACACAAACAAATGTGACGTAATGCTTCAGACATTTATTTATTTACATTATTCTAAAGTAATATGCAATGCATAAGGGTTTCAAAGTAAATATACAGTATAGTATAATAAATTGGCACAAACTTGTACATTGTAAAAATGTTTAGCTACTATTTTTTTAATTTTCCAGGAGTGTCGCTGGATTGATAGTGATGTACCTTTTCTCGTTATTTTAGCCATTCATCAAAACAGATCTATAACTTTTTGGTTTTTGTTAAGTACATTTTAAAATATTTCAGCATATTTGCAAATATTTTCCCCAATACTGTAGACATAAGCTGAGATATTTCAAATTCCTTAAAATAGTAATTTTTAAAAATCTACTTAAGCATATTTGTTGCTTTATTTTGGATTCATAGTTGCCATTCTTCTGCAGCAGCTCTGGTTAAGTGCTGCAGCCCTGTAATCTTGAGGCTAGCCCAAGTTGCGTCAGGAAGGGCATCGGATTAAAAATAACCCCTACAGAATTTATATGATTTTTAGTTTTTATAATCTAACATAAATCTATAATCTATATTAACTAGGGATGCACGATATTATCGGCATGGTATTGGCTGATATTAGCTATAAAGTTCAATATCGGACATCAAATAACTCGCCGATAGGCTTCTGTTAAGTTAATTTTTTATTTAAGAAACCGTTAAGTCTATTAATGCACTACTTATGCGCTTTTCACTTGTCGCTTGTGAACAGGTTGAGTTTAGATTTGTGGAAATTTACAAATTTGCCCTGTTTGAATGTTGTTACTGTATTGTGTTAGAGTGAATGTGAATAAATTTGAAATTAAACATAATCCAAGTTGAAGTGTTGCATCATTATCAGACCCTTTTTTTGGCATTGCATTTATAGCAGACCAAAGTGACAAAGACCATGCAGAATATTTTAATTCCACAGCAGAGAAAGCTATCTCTGAAAGTAGGTAAAAAGATATCGGTATAGACAAAATACGTTTTAACATATTGGCCAAAAATCCAATATTTATTTATTTATTCATTTTATAATGAAATACAAAACAATTAACATGTATGTAATAAGGAAAAATATATATAAAATGAAAGGTAGCAGATGAAGAAAAAATCTTATCTGCTCCTTATTCTCAAATAAACAATTCAAACCATTTTCTATAAATAACAAAACAAAATGAATAACTCATTTAATTTTCTAATTCTCATACATTTCTCTTTAAACTCCATATATATATATTTTTTAACAATTTGATTTTGACCATTCTCTTGAATACAAACGTTGATTTGGCTTCCTTAACATCTGTCTCCAAGTCATTCCACAATCCAACTAAAGACCTTCACTTGAAACTAGTTCTATACTGTGGTTTTACAAATAAATCTGTCCCCTTAAAGCGGCAGTATGTAGCTTTTTTTATGAACATATTTCTTCACTCTGTCACTACCTCCTGACAGACTGATGTTAGCCAGGTAATCTCTGAAAAAAAATTAAAAAAATATTGTCCCCTTGCTTCTCCAGGTGGTAAATAAGCATTTCTAAAAAGAAAAGGTGACCCGCCATTTTCCAGCCAATAAAAACAGAGTTTGTAACCAGCCAATAAAAACAGAGCTTGAATTTGAATCAGCCAATAAAAACAGAGCTTGAATTTGAAATTCAACAGACCACAAGGGGGCAGAGCCACATATGGCTCTGAGGGGGAGGGATCAGAATGCTTTGCCTGTTGAAAATATTTCTAACTGCTGCAGTTCTACAGAAACTGCATACTGAACCTTTAAGATTGTAAGAGCGTTGTCCTTTTACAAAATGTATAATATGTGCATCGCTAATAATAACTCTTTAAAAATGTTGTTTTTTTATTTTCTAACGTCTTTCCTCTGCTCACTTTTACTTCTATAATATTTTAATTTAGTTTATTCATTTTATAATAAAAACAAAACAATACAACAAATTAAATATACAACACATAAATAAAATGAAGGGTGGCAGTAAGAAGAAAAAAATCTTATTTTAACTGCCCCCTCTTACAATTATCAAATCAAACAACAATCAACTTTAATTAATAAAAAATAAGAAATAATAATTCACCAAAAATATCGAACTACAACAACAAACATAATAGTATTTCATTTATACCTTTGCAATAGTCTATTTTTAATCATTTTCTTGAGGGACGGTCTCAATACCGATATTATCGGCATTTTGGGATATTGTGGAATGTTCTGGAGAGTGATGTTAAAAATGCAAAATCAATGTATACATTTAAGAAAAAGGTTAAAACTGACTTGCTCAAAAACCATATGATGTAGCTTAGTGTGTTTGTGTATTACAGTTAGAAAATTAAGTAGAGTTATTCATTTTGTGATGTAGTTTGAAGGTTATCATTGTTTGAACAAATTGTGAAATAAGGGGCAGATATAATAAGATTTCATCTTATTTCTGCTCCTTTCATTTGATCGTATTCTTGTTCAGTCTCCAAGCCAGCCATTTAAGTGTCTTTATTAAAAGAACAACCGATTCTCGGTAAATCGTCAAGAGGCTGCTGCTGACAACTGGGCTCGAATGAGCGCGCGCAGCCAGCGTCGGGAGCGCGCGCTCGCGGCATTTAAAGCCGTTGGTCCGTGACGTCACTACACGTTTGTCACTGGCGGGAGCGGAGTTTATATTCGAGGCACGGACTAAAAAAAAACACACACAACAAGCTAGCGACACACTCCGAGCTGAGAGGGACACCACCATGGCGTCTGTGCGCGTGGTGGGCCAGCAGCAGCCGGTACCGGGTCCGCACAGCAGGCTGGACTCGGAACCGCCGGTGCTGCTCTTCAAGCTGTCCGGCACCCGGACGAAGATCAGCCTGCCGAGGACGTCGTCCTGGGACAAGATGATGTGCGCGCGGAGCTGCGAGGACTTCGAGCCGCGACCTCCTCCGCTGTCTCCAGCTGGAGGAGGGAGGATGCCCGGCGGAGGATGTGCCCCGGCCGCCGGTTCTGATGCGCCACGTAGCCCGACGCAGGAGGACGACGGCGGCGGCGGGACCGGGTCACCGCGGGGTCGAGCCAACCAAGACACGGGGAGTCGGCGGGGGGAGTCCGGGCTCTGTGCCGTGCCGAGCGGACCGACCGACGCTCGTAGAAGATCCTCGCGGCTCGGGAGACGGAGCTCTCGGAACGGAGACGCCTCCTCCTCCCAGGGGGAGTACCGCGGAGGTCTGCCGGGGCTGCAGCGGCTCACGCAGGGCCGGACCGGGGTGGTGAAGCTGGCCCGCGCCGAACCGCACCGCATCGAGGCCTGGTCCATCTTCCCACCGCAGGAGATGGACCCGCGGGTGAGGACGGAGAGGAGCGAGGGACACAGGTTCGAAACCCAGCCCGTGAATCAGGACTGGTGCGACGTGTGCAGCCGGGAGATCTTCGCGCGGGTCGTCAAGTGCCAAAGTAAGTGATCATCTGCCTGGGTTCAGATTAATTACTGACATCATGTTTCTGAAGGACATCAATCATTTCCCTCTTATGTAAAACCCTTTATCATGCTCTTCCAGCTCTGCCCCCCAGAGTGACCCCCAAATAAAGTGGGAAAGATAAGTGGAATTGGATAAAATGTCTTTAAAGCTGCAGGGAGCTTCAATGAAATTGTTGGAAAAGAAAGTGGGCTTTCCAATTAAGCTCATTTTGTGAACAAACACTTCAATAGATTGCAAAAAGCCTGCGCGCCTTCTAAAAGATACTGATTTATTCAACTGAGCTTTTATTTTGTCAAGGGGCAGAGCAGATGAACAAGCAGGTGCTCCTTTAAACCTCTGGTCAAGGGAAAACCCTGGATTCATTATAGTCATTTCACACATTCCTCCCACCTGCACTCTCTGTTTATGGGTTTAACCCATGTTGTCACACACACACACACACACACACACACACACACACACACACACACCACACACCTGCACTCTCTGTTTATGGGTTTAACCCATGTTGTCACACACACACACACACACACACACACACACACACACACACACACACACACACGCAGGCTTGAAGATTTGAGCGTTTGCTTCTCTGTGCATGTGTGTGTGTTAGTGCTGAGTTAGCATTGTGTCAGCAACACTCCATCATGGGGAGGCAGTGGCTGCAGGGCGTCGTGGGATAAACACAGGAGAGGCAAAAGTGATGAATGAGGAGGGAGGAAAAGAAAAGGAGAAGCCGAAGACTAAAGAGGAGGGGCAGAAAAATCACTCAATTGTTTTTTAAATGTCACTCAGCTGTTTACAAACTACATACAGGTAGTTTGATTCCAAGGTTGGGCTGGGTGACAAAGAGAGACGAAGACTCACTTGCGAGGTAAAACCAGTGGTGTAGTCTACTGTTTTGTACTGCGCCGCTTAGAAACCAAAGTACACCATTAGTACAGTGCAAAGTACACCAGTTAGTGCTGTGCTTAGAATCCAAAATACACCATTAGTACTATGCTTAGAAACCAAAGTACATCATTAGTACTTTGCTTAGAAAACAAAATACACCAGTTAGTACTGTGCTTAGAGACCAACGTACACCATTGTGCTTGGAAAACAAAATACACCAGTTAGTACTGTGCTTAGAAATCAAAGTATACCGGTTTGTACAATGCTTAGGGACCAACACTGGTTATCCATCCATCCATCCATTTTCTTCCGCTTATCCGGGGTCGGGTCGCGGGGGTAGCAGCCTAAGTAGGGAGGCCCAGACTTCCCTCTCCCCAGCCACTTGGAGCAGCTCCTCTGGGGGAATCCCAAGGCGTTCCCAGGCCAGCCGAGAAACATAGTCCCTCCAGCGTGTCCTGGGTCTTCCTCTGGGTCTCCTCCCGGTGGGACATGCCCGGAACACCTCACCAGGGAGGCGTCCAGGAGGCATCCTAACCAGATGCCCGAGCCACCTCAACTGGCTCCTCTCGATGTGGAGAAGCAGCGGCTCTACTCCGAGTCCCTCCCGGATGACTGAGCTTCTCACCCTATCTCTAAGGGAGAGTCCAGACACCCTGCGGAGAAAACTCATTTCAGCCGCTTGTATCCGAGATCTCGTTCTTTCGGTCACAACCCAAAGCTCATGACCATAGATGAGGGTGGGAACGTAGATCGATCGGTAAATTGAGAGCTTTGCCTTTCGACTCAGCTCTCTCTTCACCACGACAGACCGGTACAGCGCCCGCTTCACTGCGGATGCTGCACCTATCCGCCTATCGATCTCACGCTCCAGTTTTCCCTCATTCGTGAACAAGACCCCGAGATACTTAAACTCCTCCACTTGGGGCAGGACCTCCTCCCCGACCCGGAGAGGGCATGCTACCCTTTTCCGGCTCAAGACCATGGCCTCGGATTTGGAGGAACTGATCCTCATCCCGGCCGCATCACACTCGGCTGCAAACCGCTCCAGCGAAAGCTGTAGATCACGATCTGATGAAGCCAATAGGACCACATCATCTGCAAAAAACAGAGAAGCGATTCTAAGGCCACCAAAACGGATCCTCTCAACACCTTGGCTGCGCCTAGAAATTCTGTCCATAAAAGTTATGAACAGAATCGGTGACAAAGGGCAACCTTGGCGGAGTCCAACTCTCACTGGAAACGAGCCTGACTTACTGCCGGCAATGCGGACCAAGCTCTGACACCGGTCGTACAGGGACCTAACAGCCCATATCAATGGGCCTGGTACCCCATACTCCCGGAGTACCCCCCACAGAACCCCCCGAGGGACGCGGTCAAATGCCTTTTCCAAGTCCACAAAGCACATGTAAACTGGTTGGGCAAACTCCCACGCGCCCTCCAGGACCCTGCTGAGGGTGTAGAGCTGGTCCAGTGTTCCACGACCAGCACGAAAACCACACTGCTCCTCCTGAATCCGAGGTTCGACTATCCGACGGACCCTCCTCTCCAGAACCCCTGAATAGACCTTACCAGGGAGGCTTAAGAGTGTGATCCCCCTATAGTTGGAACACACCCTACGGTCCCCCTTTTTGAATAGGGGAACCACCACCCCAGTCTGCCAATCCAAGGGAACTGCCCCCGATGTCCACGCGATATTGCAGAGTCGCGTAAGCCAACACAACCCCACAACATCCAGAGCCCTAAGGAACTCAGGGCGAATCTCATCCACCCCCGGAGCCCTGCCACCGCGGAGCTTTTTAACCACCTCGGTGACCTCAGCACCAGAGATTGGAGAGCCCGACCCAAAGTCCCCAGGCTCCGCTTCCTCAGTGGAAGACGTGCCAGTAGGATTGAGGAGGTCTTCGAAGTATTCCGCCCACCGACTCACAACATCCCGAGTTGAGGTCAACAGCACGCCATCCCCACCATAAATGGTGTTGGTCGCGTACCGCTTTCCCCCCCTGAGACGCCGGATGGTGGACCAGAATCGCCTCGAAGCCGTACGGAAGTCATTCTCCATGGCCTCTCCGAACTCCTCCCACGCCCGAGTTTTTGCCTCAGCAACCACCCGAGCCGCATGCCGCTTGGACTGCCGGTACCTATCTGCTGCTTCCGGGGTCCCACAGGCCAAAAAGGCCCAATAGGACTCCTTCTTCAGCTTGACAGCATCCCTCACCGCCGGTGTCCACCACCGGGTTCGAGGGTTGCCACCACGACAGGCACCAACAACCTTGCGGCCACAACTCTGATAAGCTGCCTCGACAATAGAGGCGCGGAACATGGCCCACTCGGACTCAATGTCCCCCGCCTCCCTCGGAACGTGTTCAAAGCTCTCCCGGAGGTGGGAGTTAAAGCTCCGTCTTACGGGAGACTCTGCCAGACGTTCCCAGCAGACCCTCACAATACGTTTGGGTCTGCCAGGTCTGACCGGCATCCTCCCCCACCATCGGAGCCAACTCACCACCAGGTAGTGGTCAGTGGACAGCTCCGCCCCTCTCTTCACCCGAGTGTCCAGGACATGCGGCCGCAGATCAGATGAGACGACAACAAAGTCGATCATCGAACTGCGACCTAGGGTGTCCTGGTGCCAAGAGCACATATGTACACCCTTATGCCTGAACATGGTGTTCGTTATGGACAATCCATGACGAGCACAGAAGTCCAATAACAGAACACCACTCGGGTTCAGATCAGGGGGGCCGTTCCTCCCAACCACACCCCTCCAGGTCTCACTGTCATTGCCCACGTGAGCGTTGAAGTCCCCCAGTAGAACAAGGGAGTCCCCAGGAGGCGCACTCTCCAATACCCCCTCCAAGGACTCCAAAAAGGGTGGGTAATCTGCGCTGCCGTTTGGCGCATAGGCACAAACAACAGTCAGAGCCCGTCCCCCCACACGTAGGCGAAGGGAGGCTACCCTCTCGTTCACCGGGGTGAACCCCAACGTACAGGCACCAAGATGGGGGGCAACAAGTATGCCCACTCCTGCTCGGCGCCTCTCACCAGGGGCAACTCCAGAGTGGAAGAGTGTCCAACCCCTCTCAAGGAAACTGGTTCCAGAGCCAGAGCCATGTGTTGAGGTGAGTCCGACTATTTCTAGCCGGAACCTCTCAACCTCACACACTAGCTCAGGCTCCTTCCCCACCAGAGAGGTGACATTCCATGTCCCAATGGCCAGCTTCTGTAGCCGAGGATCAGACCGCCAGGGTCCCCGCCCTCGGCCACCACCCATCCCACATTGCACCCGACCCCTTTGGCCCCTCCCATAGGTGGTGAGCCCATGGGAAGGGGGACCCACGTCTCCTCTTCGGGCTGTGCCCGGCCGAGCTCCATGGGTAAAAGCCCGGCCACCAGGCGCTCGCCAACGTGCCCCACCTCCGGGCCTGGCTCCAGAGTGGGGCCCCGGTGACCCGCGTCCGGGCGAGGGAACATTGATTCCATTAGTGTTACTCATCATTGGGGTCTTTGGGCTGCACTTTGTCTGGTCCCTCACCTAGGACCTGTCTGCCTTGGGTGACCCTACTAGGGGCATGAAGCCCCTGACAGCATAGCTCCTAGGATCATTGGGACACTCAAACCCCTCCACCACGGTAAGGTGGCAGCCCAGGGAGGGTACACTGGTTAGTACAATGTAATTGTAATTATTAATTACAGAATTAAAGAATACTGTAAACCAGAAGACACTTGATTCTTTCATTTTCTGGGAGTTCTTTTCACTAAGATTACTGCAGAAAGAGCATTTACAAATTTAATTTATTTTGATCTTTAATCATATTGAACATTTCCACATTTCTCTGATGCTTTTATTTGAACAAATGTACAACAAACTTTGTACAACAGTTGGCTTTGTATTAAGGTCAAAGTTTCGTTATTGTCACACACATCACATATGATGCATGTGGTGGAACAAAATTGTGTACACAGGGTCCCAGTTACATCCAACAAAAATACAAATTGTACAGAAAAACCATAGTAAGAACATGTTATAGAATATATGAAACGGTATCAAAGTAAAACTTGTTCAAGTATTAAGTAGTAAGTACAGAAGTATTAATTATACAAGAAACAGGTTGAACCAACTCAATGTGTCTATACAATGTTCCAGATGGGTTGACAATGACACGAGAGCCCATGTATCATTGCCAATGAAACGTGACACGGGTTTGTGTCAATGGGCACTTTTAAGTGTATACTGAAATTCCCAAGCTTTTTAGTGTGTATACTCCGTATACCCATGTATCACAAAGACTACACCACTGGGTAAAACCCAACGTGGCTGAAAAGATCACAAGTTGGACCAGCACTGCAGAGCTGTCTTATTTAGTGCGCTATCAGCAGGAGCTCACTGGAGCAAGAGCAAAGATTATTGGAGCAGCAATCACACGCACACACACACATTATTATTCTTTACAGCCCAGGAAGTTCAATCAGGTTTTCTTTTCTCAGAGTAGCTGCACTTTCCTGCCAACAAACCTTCGTCCTTCTCAAAGCATCCGAGGTGATCTTTGTGCACAGTCACGATGGTAACCACACAAGACAAAGTTGGGCATTTCGAGGTATTTTTAAGGGAAAGAAAAACAACCAAAACCGCTGAAATAGAAGCAGCGCACGTGGTCCATCTTTGAAGAGATGACGGATATCTGCAGCCATAAACAACCCTCGTGTTTTGCTTTGCTCTCCGACTCTCCTTTCTTTAATTTATCATCCCTCCCTCGGTCTGTTTCGGCTTTGTCGCATATGAATTGTATAAAAACAGCCGTGCAGCGTGTCCCACTGGGACAGTTGTGGCCTGCAGAGGAATCTGTCAGCCGAACCTCAGCTCTCGGTCTCATCGTCTGCTGCCGTGTTGGTACTGAAGCCACTCTGCTGGCTTCCATCTGTTTGTGGCTTATTTTCCTCTCAGTTTTTGTCTTTATTACTTTTCTTGGCAGTTAAATGAAAGAGAGTTACATTTGATACAGAATCTCCTCTCAGCGTGCACTGCAGGAATAACTGAGCCACATCAGGCTGTAACATGGTAATAATAAATTAATTATACGCTTAATGAGACACAAAAACTGAAAAGGGAAATTCAGCACACAGCTCAGTCTTTATGTGTGTTAGTTTTTGTACGTGGTTGTAAAGCATTTTCATTAGATTTCTTTATCGCCTGCTGCCGAAAGGCAAATTGTGTTTTTGCTAGGGATGCATGATATTATCGGCATGGCATCGGTATCGGACGATATTGGCAATAAAATTAAATATCGGACATTGGCCATGCCATCAAAATAACTCACCAATATAAAAGGCACTGTTTAAACAGGTAGTCCTCGACTTACGACGGAGTTCCGTTCCTACGCTCCGTCGTAAAGCGAATTTCAACGTAACTCGAAACATACGTCCAAACTGCACCTTATACGTACAGTACTGTATTTTACCAAGCACTTTGCCTATCCTAACACAGTACCCTACATAATTATCAAAAAACACATACATTTGAGAGCCATAATGAAGTGAAAAAATAGTTAATTTCCTACTCAGAATGCTGTTGAAGCCATACCTCCATCCCTCCTCTGAACTCTCCATTCGTTTACGTTGTAAAACCGCCGTCCGTAAAACAGCTACTTTTCCACAGCTGCTGCCTGTCCAGCTTGATTCAACAAGTTTTGTTTTGTTTTTTGAATGTCCAGAGGATCAGACTTAGCTTTTTTAGACAGTACAGGCAGCGGTAGCCTCCGTAGCTAGTAAAAACGGAAACTGCGTGAATCGGCTTCAAA
>JBBPBX010010579.1:44587-57629 GCA_038048925.1 Garcialebias charrua
CAGAGAACAGAAGGGGTGGAGTTTTGGACCCTAACCCACGCCCCCACCAGTCCCAGCGCGCAGAGCCCTATAAAAGGGCTCTGCCAGCGCTCAGTCAGCGAGCAGCGGCATGTTCTCATTCAAAGCGATGCAAAGCGATGCAGAACTGTTTTATATGTGACACAAATTTATTAATTTCCCCTGCTTAATCCCTTATCTGGAGTTTTTTGTTTTTTTTCTCCCAAAAGTCAAGTAATCGCTCCCTCGACCTCCTTCTCCTCCACCCTCCTGCTGAGTAAAATGAACACGGAAATGCCTCAGGTTGTCACGAGAATTAAACTCGGGTTTTAGTTGCTGACCGAGTCCCTGCAGATTTTCTGGTCTTTTGGTGAGCTGGACCAGCGATCCATGGTTTGATTTTATTGTATTAAAACGTTTTATAACATATAAACACAGAATTTGCGCAGCGAGAGAAACGCTGCAAGAGGCGGAGCAGCTGTCAGTCAAGTTCACCAGAGCACGGGGGGTGGCTCTGAGGGGAGGGAGCAGAATGCTTTCCCTGTTCAAAATATCCAATGGTTTTGTTCCTAAGCAGAGGCCAACGCCTCCAGCAAGAAACGTTTTTCAATGGGAAAAGTCCAGACCCTAGTACGAAGCGAAGTGAAGGACAAGGGTCTGGTTTAAACCAGGCTAAATTTATATAGGAACAAATTATAAATTTGCTGGGCTCTCAGTTATAATAAAGATTTATACATGTACAGTATACGCATATTTTCACACATGCACAAGCCGCGCTTCAATAGTCCAAGTCTATGGAGGTTCCATTTCTTAATACAGTATATGATCCAAACCAACTGGGTCAAACAGCATCCAATAAAACAAACACAAAACAAACAGCATCAACAAATAATAATAATAATAATAATAATAATAATAATAATAATAATAATAATAATAATAATAATAATAATAATAATAATAATAAGGTAAATAAATAAATAAATAAATAAAAACTCAGATAAATACATATTTATACACATTTTTAACAGTTCAAGTTTTCCAAAATTCTTAACTTTCCATTTATCTTATTTATTAGGGTCATTTTCTTCATCTGTAAGTTATGCATATTTAACAAACAAGTAAAATGGAGCCCAAGCCTCCTCAAACTGCTCTTGCTTCTCTTTCTGTATGTATGCATGTTATCCTCTCCAGAGGAAAAGTTGCCAACATTTGTCTCATCCAAAATGTAACACTTTGGCTCTTTGTATTTTTCCAAAAGAGTGCAACTGCATTTTTGGCATGTGAAAGGCACTTATCTATCAATATACGGTCCTTCTGGCTATATTTGTGACCCTCAGGGTATATCAATCAATCAAACTTTATTTCAGACACAAAAAATGTCCATAAAAATACACATAAAGATCCATAAAAAACAAATAAAATAAAGTAATAAAAGGCAAATAATTCACGGAGTCACAAATAAATGATGGTGCCAATGATTCCACAATCTTGAAGAAAATCTCACTGCACTAAAAGCAGGATTTACTAGATTTGCATTTAGTTTTAGCAGGTCGCTTTCGTAAATGAGCCCATGAGGTTCAAAAGATTTACCTGACTAAATAAAGGTTGAATGAAATTTATATTATTGCATGACACAGATAATCTACACATGCATTGCATTTATACATAAGATTCCTGAGCACAGCAGCACATGTGGGAACAGCATTATGTACAAACATATGGCTAGCACTGCTCCATCTAGGCACTTTGAGGAGCAGCCTCATGCCATCATTGTATGCCACATAAAGTTTCTGCAGGCTACTTTTTTTGTATCTTCGCCACAGAGTACAAAAAGCTTTAAAGGGATTGTGACATGATTTTTTTACTATTCATAAAATTGCTCAAAATATATATATTTTATCATTTAAATATGTTTGTTTTTGCAAACAAAATGATAAATCACTTTAATTTTGCTTTAAAAGTGATTTTGAACTTCAAGCCGTGTTTAATCATGGGAAATCCGATTACACTCGAACGCACCATATGTGATGTCACACTGGGCAGAGGGCTGTGGTGTCTTTAATAGCGGACAATTTAAAACTGGACGAATTTAGCAATCTATGTGAAGATTTGAGCTATTTGTCTTCATTTTGGGAAGCAGAAAATAGTTTGGGTGATGGAACAAGAAACAACAGGATCTAATTTAGGTCTGATGCTGTATCAGACTTCCTTCATGTCGAGCTGCTCATACCTGCGCACTGTGACAAGCCCAGAGCTCTGCCCGGTGTGACATCACAGATGGTGCGTTCGTGTGTAATGGGATTTCCCATGATTAAACACGGCTTGAAGTTCAAAATCACTTTTAAAGCAAAATTAAAGTGATTTATCATTTTGTTTGCAAAAACAAACATATTTAAATGATAAAATATATATATATTGAGCAATTTTATGAATAGTAAAAAAATCATGTCACAATCCCTTTAAAAAGAGCTATCTTCACAGAGGATGAACACATACCAAACTTTCTGATCAGAATATTAGCTTGTGCATATATCATACGATACAAGATATAAAGATGAAACTGATAGTTTTTACATTAATTTGCACTTTTCCCTTCATTCTGGTATATTTGTGTTTATTGTGAGTCTGGTGTGTTGTTTATGTGTTTCTGCTCCTTGTGTTGAACCCCTTTAAGACAAGTTAAGCATCTAAGAGGTCAGAGACCTTTGACACATGGCTTCATATTAGTTTGTTACGTAAACTACTAGCTCGCGTTCATTTTGGTATTTGGTCTTCACAAACAAACACACAGAGATGTGCTGCAGATCTTCGTGGTTTTCCATCATTTTCCATTATCCATCCATTAAATTTTACCCGCTTCTTCCATTTTTGGGTCACGGAGGTCGCCGGTGCCCATGTCCAGCTTTCACTGTGCGAGAGGCGGGGGACAGGACAGGTCTCCAGTCCATCACAGGGACACATATACAAATGAGACAAACAACCATTCACTCTCTCACTCACACATAGGGACAACTTAGAGTTACCGTACCAGTCAGCCTATGTTTTTGGTCTGTGGGAGGAAACTGGAGTACCTGGAGAAAACCCACATATGCACAGTGAGAACATGCAAACTCCACCCCAAAAAGATCCCGGGACAGGATTTTAATTGGCGACCTTCTCGTTGAGAGGCAACAGCTCTGCCAACTGCACCACCAACTGGTCTCCCACCTTTCCTTACACCCCATGACGTTCCTGATGTCGCCTCAGGGAGTTTCAAGTATAAATTCCTTCGACCCCAATTATCTTTTTAAAAATATTTTCCTCTTGTTTGCACCATGCAGCTCTTGTCTCTGGATCCTTCTCTGCTAAATATTTATTTAAATTTAAAAAAAAAACTAGCATTGATCTGTGATAAATGGATTAAAGACTCCAAAACCACAGTTGCTGCTCTGCCAGACTCACTATGGAACTAGAAGAACTTCAGGCGAAACATCTCTTCAAAGCTCACCCCTCGTTGATTTGACTACATATTAAAGCTGCTATATGTAGTTTTTGGAACACGCTGGAACTTAGAAAAAATTTGAACTGAGACACGTTTCTGGTCTTTCCCCCTTGCTCTCGGCTGAACTGCAGCTCAGCCTCCTTAGCTCCTCCCCCCCACAGCATGTACTGTCTTGTGAACGTGCATGTGTGCAGCCGCTGCAAAGTTCTGTGATTATATGTTAATAAAACGTTCTAAAAAATAAAATAAAAACATGGAGCGCTGGTCCAGAACACCAGGAAATCTGCAGAGCCTCGCGCAGCCACGTTGAACCCGAGTTTAATTCGCTCGTGACAAATTCATTCATTTCCTCATCATTTCAGTCATGGAGTCAGCGGAGGAGGAAGCGATCACTTGACTTTTGGCAAAAAAACAAAAGAAAAGTCCAGATCAGGGATGAAGAAGGGGAATTTAATACATTTGTGTCACATACAAAACAGTCCTGCATCGCTTTGCAATCCTTTGAACGAGAACGTGCGCGGATGCGCGCTGGGGCTGGGACAGGCGGGGGCGTGGGTTAGGGGCGTGAGAAGCTCTGTTTTTATTGGCTGGTTAACGGCGGGTCACTGTGGGTTTTTAGAAATGCTTTTAGTACCACCTGGAGAAGCAAGGGGACTATAGTTTTTTTTCAGAGATTACCTGTCTAACATAGTAACAGAGTGAAGAAATATGTTAAAAATATATTTTTAGAAAAGTTACATATAGCACCTTTAACCCAGTTGTGTTTTGACATGACCTGGTAATAATAACATGCAGAACATTTCTTGAATAAAAGCTTGCATGTAGTGTATTTTAGCCTCTATTACTGTACTGTCCATCTCTTGTCCTGTCTGTGGTATTTTTACAGAGGCTATATTTAGCCTGCCCTTGGTACGGATCTGAGGACTCTGGAGGCAGATGTGGTTCAGGACAGAAACGCACTCTTCAGGACATTTTACCAAACGGCGATCTTGTGATTTTTAAAGTGACAAACAACGCGTTGCATTCTGCCCAACGCTAGAGGAAAATGACACCATCTGAGCTAAAAGCTTGTTTCTGTATCGCTTGTGTTTATTTAATTTGCCCCACGAGTAAAACTGCTGAGCACTTCCTGCTCCTCCTGTTTTCAAAGTAGGCCAGAAGAACTCCCTGCAGCTCTTCATCTCTTTTTTTCACAATTAATAACTGACGTTTCCGCACGTCATGTAACCCACACACACTCAGACTGGAGGTGATGCGTCGTCTTCACACGGGCGAGATGTGCCACTGTTGTGGGGTGAGAGACTGACTCACTCACTTCCCCTCAGCCAAGCTGGAGGAGGCTGAAAAGGGGGTTTAGACGGAGGAGGTGGTATCGGTAACCATCTCTCTGCAGTTGGACCTTTAACGAAGCCCTCAGCGACGGGGTGAGTCGACCGCAGAGGAAGAAGGAAAAAGAAAGACTTCTGTTGCTGGAAAAGAAGAGAAAACTAGAGATGCCGGGAGAGCGGTTGTTTGTTTGTGGGGGGGTGCCTCTGTCTCTTTAAGCCGGCTGGTTGTTACTGCAGAATGTGGGTGCTGCAGTAGACTGAGAGAGAGAGCAGAACAAGTCACACTGCAGAGATTCAGGACTCTACACTGAAGGGTTGGGGTGTGGGGGAACTCGTTGAGGAAGAGTAGTGCGAGGACAGAAGAGAGGTGGGAGCATAGGGGAGCGTGTGAGGCGACCAGGTGGAGGTGTGGCAGAGCGTGTGGAGAGGGGGCTGTTTATTCGGAGCGTGGCACCAGTGGCAGAGTGGCTCCGCTGGGATGGCAGAGGGGGCCAGTGGGTGGGCTGGCGCTGGGGCAGTCCACAGAGGGACAGAGGCGGCCGAAGGCCCAGCGACAGCTATGGGACGGCGCCTTCTGGATGGCGCCAACATGCTCCATCCATGGCACAGATAGCACCTCTCCACTTGGGGCAAGGGGAGACAACAGGGTCAGGGGGAGTCGAAGGCAGGACTTTTCTGAGCCAGGTGTCTCTGTGTCTGGAGGAGGTCAGGGGTGACACGGAAGGCAAAGCTGGCAGCGCTTGCTTCGGTCAGGTGTCCCGCCGTCTGGGGCGGCTGCTGAAGAGGCTGCCGAAGTCCAGCTCCTGGAGCGACGGCTTGCGAATCCTCCGCCGATCAGCGTCAAACGGATCCCTGCTTAACACCTCAGGTACGAAGATGCTCGTGGAAATGTGCAAAAGTTTGACAAGAGGAATGTAGAACCTGCAGTGCGAGCCACATAAATGCAGAGGTAGACGTTTTAAGTGATGAGTTGACATGTTGAGCTGGGCTGGCCTCAGAGACCGGCTGTAGGCCAAAATGTTTTTGTATTGTGTACACCAGTCTATCCCTGAACAGCAATGCCCCCAAGCCCCGTCAGTGTTTGCCTCTACTCTGTATTCACTGATGTTGCTTTTTTTAGAGCAGGTCATCGACCATGATGACACATTACTGTGCAGACTGGTGTATAAATAGCAGAATAACCCTTGAAACAAGTCCGATGACATTAGCACTATCTAAAAGTTGCTGTTTTTTTCTTGCTGCTGCATAAAATTGCCTCTCAAGGAGACCCTTACAAAAAACATCTGTTCCTAGAATCCTTTGTAAGTGAATTATGATATCGGCTTTTTTTATTTGTAGCTGAAATTTGAGAAAAGAGTGCGCCTGCTGGATGGTGCACCATATTGATTTTTCCTCCTTGTTTTCTCCAAATAAAGGGCTGAGCTAATGCCTTTTTTTATCCAGCAGGCGATGGATACATAATGTAACACTAGCACATAGTGTAGTGTGGCTGGGGTGAAAAGAGACAGGGAGCAAAATGGCTTCAGATTCATTGATCCTCTCTCAGAGATCGACAGCTGAGTTACTAAAGAACTGTGGCTCCAGCTGTGTCTGAAAGGACCGTGATCAAACGTGACTCAGGAATCACTTCATCAGGACCTCTTGTAGCTTTGAGCCCAAGAAGCGGCCTCAACAGCACCGCTCTCTACAGACTGATAAGGGTTATTTTTGGCGTTCACTGTTAGGAAACCTAGTTAATCCTTTTAAAGAACAAACTGGAAGACACTTGATTCTTTCATTTTCTGGGAGTTCTTTTCACTAAGATTACTGCATAAAGAGTGTTTACAAAAAATGCATCATAGAGGATTTCTACCAGCTTCACAACTTCCTTGGTTAACCCTTGGTAAACGTGCATAGAAAGTCGGCAGTATGTGTGAGACAGTAATCCCAGTGATCTGATCAGCGTTGACCTTAGGAGTCCAACAGTTTGAAGCCAAAGACGTTCTTATGTTCTATAGAACGTGGGATTCAGTTTAAAAAGAAGATACTGTAATTACAAACATAGAACTGCTGGACGTGGGCACCAGCGATCCCCGCTGACCCGGAAAGGAAGAAGCGGGTAAAGATGATGGATTCATCAGATGGATGGATGGATGGATGGATAGATAGATAGATGGATACATGAATGGATGGATGGGATGATGGATGGATGCATGCATGCATGGATGGAAGAATGGGTGGATGATGGATGAGTGGATAGAATGATAGAAGGATGGGTGGCTGGATGGATGCATGGATGGATGAATGCATGGATGGATGGATAGGTTGATGGAATGATGGAAGGATGGGTGGATGGATGCATGAAAGGATGGATGGATGCATGAAAGGATGGATGGATGCACTCCTGTCCTGCAGCAGCTCCACTGGCTCCCGGTTAAATCACGCATCATCTTCAAAATTCTACTCCTCACGTTCAAAGCTATCCACAACCTTGCCCCTCCTTATCTATCTGACCTCCTACAAATCTCCATCCCATCACGCTCTCTCAGATCCTCCTCTTCGCTACATCTCCATGTACCCTCTGCCCGCCTCTCCACCATGGGGAGCAGGGCCTTCACCTGCTCTGCCCCTCACCTCTGGAACGCTCTACCGCCAGACCTTCGAAACACCACCTCCCTTTCTCTGTTCAAGACAGCCATCTCTTTAGACTAGCTTATCATTAACTTTACTAAATGTATTTTTATTATTTTGCATTTTATAATCTTTATGTATTTTATATTTCAATTTGTTGATGGAAGAAAAGATGGATGGAATGATAGATGGAAGGCTGGATGCATGGATGGAAGAAAGGAATGACGGCTGGAAGGATGGATGGATGGATGGAAGGAAGGATGGATGTTTGTTTGTTTGTTACTGCAGGTGGTTAATGGATGTTGTTCTCTAGAGTGACACTCTAGTTTTTGCTTGATTGTGTACTGGTTCTAGTTGTCTTTTTGTAGTGGTAACCTTTTCCATTTCCAGCCATCCATTATCTTTTAACCGCTTCTTCCATTTTGAGTCACTGGGGTCGCCAGTGCCCATGTCCATCAAACACTGTGCGTGGGGCGGTGCACACCCTGGACAGATCGCAAGTCCATCATTCATTCAACCTTTATTTAGTCAGGTAAATCTCATTGAGCCTCGTGGACTCATTTACAAAAGCGACCTGCTACAAACTAAAGAATGATGAACAGCAATGGTAGAATTTCCTTAAACAATCAACAGTAGACAAACACAAGAGAGAAATACAGATTTTTTTTAACAAAGTATCAAAGAAGCAAAACATTATAAGGTAGTTGTGGAAAATCAAAAACAGGAACATATCTGCATTGGTTTTTGCCAGGATTCCAACAGATTCTTAAAACCGTTTAGAGAGGTCAAGGCCGAGAGCTTCAGATCTTTTTGTAAGATATTCCAGGAAGCAGGAGCGAAGTAGGAGGAGGCCCTTTTTCCAAGTTCAGTTCACACTGACGGAACACTGCAGGTAATCATGTCCTAAGAGCGCACGCTGTAACTGCACTCACGCAAAGACATGTAGGAGGAGATGAATGAAGGCAGCAGACCAAGAAGTGATTTAAAGATGAAAATGTACCAATTGAAGAGTCTGCGTGAGGTTAGTGATGTCCAGTTAACCAGGTTACGATAACCACAGCCAGTTATGAATCACAGGGACACATAGAGACAAACAACCATTCACTCTCTCACTCACACCTAGAGACAATTTAGAGTTACCACTCAGCCTAACATGCGTGTTTTTTGTCTGTGAGAGGAAACCAAAGTATCCGGAGAAAACACATGCACGGAGAGAACATGCAAACTCCACCCAGAAAGGCCCCCGGACCAGGATTTGCACTGGCAACCTTCTTGCTGAGAGGCAGCAGCACTACCAGTTACGCCCCTTTTCCATTTCATTTCACTGATTTCTTTCAAAGGACAGTTCACGTTCATAGACACTCCTGCACAGCCTCCAATATACAAAGCACCAGAATTAGCTCCATAGCTAAATGTCATCTGTTGTTTAGATGCAGGTAAAATTATTGAAACATTAGATTTAGAAAACATTATTAGAAAAAAACTCTTTACCGATAAGCTGGAGAGGTACGTTGAGATCAAGAATAAAAGCAGATAAACAGCACTGATTTTCACAATAATGTATTGACTGAGTGTAATGAAGTATTTAAATCTAATTTCAGTTTTATTGGGTCCATGAATTATGATTATTCATCCATCCATCCATCCATACATTATCTTTACCTGCTTCTTCCTTGTTGGGTTGCGGGGGTCACTGGTGCCCATATCCTGCTATTACTGTGTGCGAGGTCTCAAGTTCATCACAGGGACGAGACGAACAACCCAACAAAGTTCAGTCAGGTCCTCTGGATGGTTTCTTTGTGTTGAAACGTTTCGTCCTTCATCCAAAAGACTTCTTCATTCCAAGGAGCTGCAACAAACTCAGTCTTACAAATAGCACATTTACATAGTGGGTCAACCAGTTTGATGGTGCTCAGATGGTTTCTGGAGTCCGCCCTCTCCCCCGCCGACTCGTCTGAGGCAGCCATGCCCAAAGTCATTCAAAACATCAAAGTTTATGCTCTATAATCCAGTTACAAATCTAACAAAGTTTAAGTCAGGTCCTCCGGACAGTTTCTTTTTATTGAAATGTTTTGTCAAAGAAATCGTCCAGAGGACATGACTTAACTTAAAGACCATCAGCCAAGCCTGAGCTTATAAGTAAATTAAAAAACATATATTTGTGAGCATCACAGATTTGTTCCATTAGACGCCAGGCCCTTCCTTCCTGGAAGGAAATAGGATATGAGATTATTTATGTGTTTGTATATACCATATTTTTTTGGACATTAAGGCTCACTGTCGATTTTGGAGAAAATTAAAGGATTTTAAGTGCACCTTATAGTCCGAAAAATACGGTATGCAGTAATACTTCAAGAGCAACATAAAATATTTGTAACTGTTAATTAGCTTTGCAGAAATGGTTCTAAAATATAAAAAAAAATAACAATCTTATTCCTGAATGTAAACTGAACCATCTCTATCCTTCTTTTTTTTTTGTTCAGCTATTCCTGAAACCAAAAAAACATTTTCACAAAGCCCAATGCGTTAAGCGTCCAGCTGTATTTGTTTACAGCTCCGTGAACAAAGTAAATGAAAGAGAACGAGAGGATGGTTCTCCTGCCTGTAGCTGCACAGATGGAGATTTAAACAGAAGGCTGCGTAGACGCAGATTAGCCACGTCAAATATGAAGTGTGCACAAATAAACAGATGTCAAGGACGGGGGGGATCATATTTTATGGAACTGTAGGATTAGAAGTGTTTAGTCAGTGGGTCAGCAGATTATTCTGCTGCTATGACATTTTTTTTTAATGAGGAAGAGATTGAAGTGACATAATAAATAAAGATTCATTGTGTCTGTATGAGATCTACACTGTGGTAGGATCAGACTGCAAAGACCCCCTAAGCTGCTTTTAACTCCTTTAGACGTGCACGGCTCGCTTTAGATTCATTAGAGACTGTGTTATTATCCTTGCCCTTATGTTAAAGCTATCTGACCCAATACCCCTCACCCCCGCTCTATCTGCTGCCACACAGACATCCTGTATGACCTGAGAAACGCCGCTAATCTGTGTTTTTATCCCTCCGCTGTCTGCCTCACACCCACTGTCTCACAGAAAGAAAAAACAACCACCCACAGCTCCCATCTCATAAATCCTGTCCGGTTTGTGATTATGCACAGGAACGACTCGGGTTTCTTTGAAAGGCGGAGAGAAGACGAGGAGGGGAACTTTTCTGGCTTTCTTAAAGCTTTACAGGAGTTGGAAGTATGACAACAATAAAACGATGAGAAGCGGTGTCCACTTGGGTCAGGACGGTGCTTCAGTGTCTCTTCCATCGGGCTGGTTGAGTTCCCTAAAGGAGCGTCTACCTTCACCTCTGTCCAGGCCTGTCGGTTATAAAGCATCACCTCGTGAGACGTAGGGCTGTGTAATAATATCGATTTTGCGATATATCGATTTTTTTCTTTCCTAGAAAAAAATTGATATTCATCCGAGATATCATCACTGCGCAGAGAAGTGCACTTCTCCCAGAGCACGTCGATCAGACAAAAATCTGAGGAGAATGTAGCTCACTTGGTCTGCAGAGTAGACTTTCTGTTTAGAGTTCACTTATTAGTCAGGGTCTATCTACACTGCTCTGCTAAGATGGGTGCATTTGAAGTTAAATGTTCTTCATTACTTGAATTATAGACTGTTTTGGAGAAGTCATATTACTGTTTACTTACCAAACACTTCGAGTGATTCCTTCAGATGTTAAGTGTCAAGGTTAAAACGTTTCAAACTATTCAGGGCAGGGCACTTGGTGCACTTTATTTACTTTACAAATGCATGTAAGCTACAGGTTTTACTGTTTCAATTAAAAGAAACATGTTTTCTCAACACTTCTTTGATTCATTTTGTCCAGCTGTCGACTTTAAGTCTGTGTCCATGTCCAACCAGAACCAAGTATTGTGTAGTTGGTGCTTTTAATCAGTTTTCAGTTAAATTATTTCAATCCAAGTCTATAACAGTCTCAAAATGTCACCAAAATCACCCTGTCCCTCTAAAATCTTTCAGAAAATTGCAAACGTGTATTGAATTGTATAGTTTGCTGAATATTGCAATATATATCATATTGTGAGCAGAATATTGTGTATCGTATCGTGAGATTATTGTATCACTACAGCCCTAATGAGATGTTAACAGTGCAGTTTCAACAGCAGAGCCCTCCTTCATGCTGGACGCTGATGACTGGTTACGCCAGAGCTTTATTGTCGTCTCTGAGTGTCTTCCACCCACACTGGACACTGTCCCCAACGTGTCTGCAGTTTATAAAATCTGCATCCAACAGCGGAAACAACGTGTTGGACTATACTTTACAATAATGTTCCTATGAAAACAGCAGCAACGCATCTACAACCTGTTAAGTAGATTTTTTAGGTATGACAATATAAAGATGAATAATCAAGGTTCTTTATTGTCATTTGCATCACATGTGGTACGAAATTGTGTACACAGGGTCCCAGTTACACCCAAAAATAGCAGAAATATAGACTTTAAATAAGAAACAGTAAGGGTCTAAGATATAAGCTTAACGATAATAATATAATATAATGTGGTGTATTAAACAGCAGCCTGAACATGAGCCTGTTGTGAGCAGATGGATATGAATCTATAGCAGCATGGATAAAGTGTCAAATCTCCAATAAAATGGCATTACATTAGCCGTGTTTCCATCAAGGTTTCTAGGTGCGCATTTTGAAATCTCGCAGCAGAAAAGCTTAATGGAAACGGCAAAATGCGAGGTTACTTCCTGAAATGCGCTAAAAAGTTTATACGCTCGCTTGAGGTGGTTTTTGGGATTTGAGATGCGCTAAACGACAGATGGAAACACATTTTCCGACTCATTTCTGACGTAGCGAACATTCACGTCACGTGACGTTCAGCTGTTTCCGCTCCGGACAACATGTAACATCGCTAAAACTAGTTGGCATGACAGAATAAATACAACTCGCCCGATAGCAACACGTACCTGAAATATTCTCTCCATTTTGACGAGATGTGTGGCCGGGTTCTGTTTTCAACCGCTACTTCCTGTTTACTGTAGACATGCGCAGTGCTGACGTCTGACGTAATGACGCTGACGTCTGACGTAATGACGCTGACGTCTGACGTAATGACGCTGTGCGCGGCTTGGAAGAAGCGCTTCAAGCCAGTAGATGGAAACACTTCTGATCTGCATTAATTTGTATTTACATATTTGCGAGGTAGCTCAAATTTCGCAATTAAAATGGATGGAAACACGGCTAGTGATTGTCCAGGTTAGAGAGTCATGAGTCCAAAAGCCTCAGGGTAGAAGCCGTTCCTCAGTCTAGTGCCTCTACACTTAATGCTCCTCAACTTCCTGCCTGAGGGGAGCGGGACAAAAAGTGTGTGTGCTGGGTGAGTGGGGTCCTTCATGATGCAGGTGGTCCTCTTCCTGCATCTGGAGGTGTAGATGTCTGTGATGGTGGGGAGACTGACTCCAACATCTTCTGTGCAGCCTTCACCACTCTCTGCAGAGCTTTTCTTTCTGCAGCTGTGCAGCCTCCATGCCACACGTTGATGCTGGAGCACAGGATGCTCTCCACTGCACACCTGTAGAAGGAGGTGAGGACTGAGC